>CAUZXS010003534.1:0-174436 GCA_963585895.1 Sepioteuthis lessoniana
CATTGAAACTTTACTTATGCTAAACTGAATCATTTAAAGTAGAACTGTTTTAACATTTAACTGTGTGTAAACTAAATCTTAACTTCTAATCTGAAGTGGATTAATTAGAACTGTTTGACTAAACTGAATAGTTTGAAATAGAAATGTTTTTTACAATTAAACTGTATACTCATGCTAAACTCAATTGATTGAAATAGAACTGATTATTGGTTTAAAAATGGATTCGGCATTAAATGACCAACAAAAGTTGATATGCCATAAGACCCAATCAACCAACCAACAACTCAAAGCTCTGGTATTATTGAAGCTTCACCATCAGATTGTTTAGAGTCATATACAGGACACTCATTGGGGGAGTCTTATCCCTCTGCAGAGATGCAGTTGGTGTATTCTAAAGCCCCAGCTGACTGGGCCAGAGAGCGGCAGATAATACTGGTCTTACTAAATGAAACTGCAAAATTACATAATTCATAGTTAAATCTCCAGTTCACTTTTTGCTAATTATTTTATTTCTTAAACTTCAATTTTTACCTCATTAATAAGTAAGTTGGCAGCCATAGTCAAGGGCGACCCAAAGGCTTCCTTTTTTAATAGGTACTATACCGACGTGTAGGGGAGGGTGCTACTTTGCCCCCTGGATTGCTCCACTTTACCCTTGATATGTACATTTTTTAAGTCTTTGGTATGACTCGACCTGGGATTGAACCCCAGTCTTCTGGACCATTGGCAAACACTCTACTCACTAGGCTAAATAGCATTAAAATACTCAGAGAGAATACATCTATTTTCAATTCAATTTGTAACTTAATAAAATTGCCTTATTGCTATAATTTTCCAGCAGAGATGACAATTAAATTTTAATTATAGAATATTCTTCTTAACCTATTTGTATTCAACTATGATATAAATTCTACAAATAGTATATAATTTGAGAGTGAGCATAATTGCCAATAAGGGTGGCCTTTAAGTAACTAACAATGTTTTAATGTCTCTTTAAAAAAAAAACAATGGCTATTTCATTTTTTCTTAATTCAATCTCTATCTAAAGTAGGTAAAAAGTCATCTAATTTCTCTTTATAGAAGATCATCATCTAATTTTCACTGAAATTAAATCATTATTCTCTTGATATTTAGGTTTTTATTATGTCCAGGACAAACTTTTTTTTCTTTCACTTTCAAAAATGGCTATAATGACATCAGATTAAACTCACAAGGGAAACAAATGAAGAAAAAAAGAGTTCTATCAATAAACAATCTATTTATTCGTCGGCTAAGAATAAATTCTGATTAAAACAAAATTTTCCAGTCACTTATTTTGATATCACATGATTGTTAATTATTGACTGGTCTTCAAATTCCTTCTTCAAATTGTCAAATCATTTGCAAAAATTATTTATCAGCAGGTCTAGCTTTAGTCAATTTTAAACAGAAATCAAAGGTTATTATTTAATATATAAAGTTAATTTTCTCTGTATAAGATGCTATCCAAAGATTAAAGAGAACTTAAAGTACAAGATGGCTTCCTAAAAGAAAGAAAAATGAAGTTATTATTCATTGATTTAGTCAGACTAGTATCCTCATCTTGTTTAGTATCGTTACAAGTTTTCACTCATTGTACTCTCTCCTGTCTTCTTCAGGTCATTGTGACCTGTCATAATAACCTGGAAATTTTAAACCAAACATTTTATCAATTTACTCGGGTAAATTGTTCACATTCTACTGCTCATGCTTAAAATATATCTTGTATCAGTTCATCAATCCTTGAGATTTTATGGAGGTGGAAGAATATTATTTGGGGACATTTCAATGAAGTAACACCGCTGGCTTATGAATATACATATTTGCATGCACACACGTGTTATGCAAATATGGCCATACAGCACACATGGAGAAGATACCTAAGTAGTAACTAATAGCAGTATAGTTACTCAATAGTACTTAGTACCCCCCCCATTTTCCCTTTCCTTGTTTTTCTCCTCTTCCCATCCCTATTTAGATGACAGGATTTCTAGTTCTCCGGGTGTGCAGGCATAATTATTTTTTTATTTTTTATTTTTTCCCCCCACAGCTTTTCGACCAGTTAATTAGTTTTTCTGCCATTATTAGCTTGTGAGGGGGTGGAGGTCCTTACTAATCATCATCTTTTGTTTTTGTACATATTTTTTCTATTTTCAATTGGGGTATTTTATCTTTGTAAGTATGTTTTTATGTCACTTTAAAAATTTTTAACTTTTCCTCCTCTCTCTCACAGTTATGTAAATATGGGTTTAGGTTAGACTTTCATTGAGTATTTGACTTGTTTCAGTAACTGATATATGTTAGTGGCTTTCAATGTGGTATTGTAATGTTTTTTTTAATTTGGAGATATTTATTGGTCAGTAAATGAGTCTAGTTAAGTTAAAAATTTAGGATAGTGACGACCAGCTCTGCCCCCATTTTTGGTCTTGTGCCACATTTATATGCTTTTGTATATTAAATATTCTCAGGAGTACTTGAACACCAGTCGTCAAGTGTTCACCATGTCGTATGCACCATCAATGCTCCAGTCCGACCTCAACTAATACTGCCAACCACAGCCAACCAAACAGAGATGCTGCTTGTCTATCTTTTTCCGTGAAGCAAAAAGTACACAAGGTTTTTCACACTACTCAACTAAAGAAAGTTGACCATAGTTGAGGGCAATCAGAAGGCTCCCTTTTCAATAGCTACTACACCAAGGTGTAGGGGAGGGTGCTACACCTTTCCCTGGATTGCTCCACTTTACCCTTGATACGTACCTTATATTGCTGAGTGTTAAGCAAGGAGGTATCAAGTACCATTTTTAAAATCTTTGGTATGACACAACCTGGGATTGAACCCAGGTCTCCCGGACTATTGGTGAACACTCTACCTACTAGAACTATGAGCCTGTAAAGTAACCCAAATAAATACGCTTTTGTATATCAGATATTCTCAGTAGTACTTGAACTCCAGTCGTCAAGTGTACACCATATCGTATGAACCATCAATGCTCCAGTCCGACCTCAACTAATACTGCCAACCTCAGCCAACCAAACAGAGATGCTGCTTGTCTATCTTTTTCAGTGAAGCAAAAAGTACATGAGGTTTTTTTATACTACTCAACTAAAGAAGCGGTTACTTAACCACCAGATAACTTGATAACATTTAATCAATACTTTCATCCACTTGACAAATTATCCTGTTGTCATTTACTAAGCCTAGCTAAGTTTAGCAGTGAGAATCAAACTCACTCACATTGGTTTGCTAGCCTAGCTTGCGATTACATCACACAAGGCACTGGAACAAAATGTATAGTAAGGATAATTCTTCAAATGAAAAAAAATCCAAAAAGAAAAGTTATTATTTTTTTTATGTACGGGCAAAATACTCTTGAAAAAGGCATGAACCTTAAATTTCCTATGCTCAACCAGATAAAATTTATTATCTTGTCTTATTTCATGAGCTAGAAATATTCTTATCCTGAGGAAAAAATTGTATGCAATTCTCATATTTCATATAATTGATTATACTTGTAGTATAATCAGTTATATAAAATATGAGAATTACATACAATTTTATACAAGCACCTTTATTCAACATATCCCAGTTGGCTGGGGCTGTAGAATATGCTGATTGCATCTCTGCAGAGAGGTAAACCTCCCCACCCCATGAGTGTTCTGGATATGATACTAAACTGCAGCTGATGGTGAGGCTCCAGTCCTGGAGATTTGGAGAATGTGTTGTATACCTTTATTGCCATTCACCTCAGGTCTACTCCGATCCAGATTGGTAGTACCTGTTAGAGTCCCATTTACGGGTCAAATAGAACTGTTTAATCATTTACTATACTTGAAACCATTTAACTGTGTGCAAACAAATGATTAATGTTAAATTGAATTGTTAGCATTAGATAACAATGCATTAAGCCATTTAATTTTGAGCAAAAAAATGAGCACTGGCTCATTTGAAAATGTCACTTACAAATCATTTGCTTACAAATTATATATATATATATATATATATATATATATATATATATATATATATTTACTAATCTAATATCTACTAGCATTCACGGTACCAGAAAAAAAAATGAAAAAACCCCCGCCAGGAACAAGAGATAAAAGTATCTCGAATCACTGCCCGGGGAAAAAAGAAAAAATTATAGGTCAAAAAGAAAGAAAAGGCCAACCTTGTCCGACCCTTTGAAAAAAATCAAGGGATATGCAGTCAGTTGGTCAAAAGAAAACTAAAATCCTTCCGCAAATCCTGCAATGCTACAATTACAAGAGTGCTCAACACAAGTGGAGCCAATTATAAAATTAACTTAAATTGCGAGTTGGAAATCTTCTACTAAAGTTTCACCTTATCGGATCATCAGGAAGCCTAAGTCCAACTATATATATATATATATATATATATATATATATATATATATATATATATAATTAATTATAGAAAGATCTAATACTCCAAAGTCTTTCGACAGTAGATGCAATCTGTGTTTAGAAAAAAAAATGCACATTTTGCTTTTTCCAGAGTCGAAAAAATTATTAAATAAGAGAAGTGAATTAATAGCTAGGTGTAGACATAGGGCTAAATTTAAACTATAAATGATTAATTTAAAAATTAAAAAAAAAAAGCATAGAGTTAAACTGAGAATTAATGTAAATGAATAAATAAAATAAAATGTTAGATAGAAAATCGTGAAAAAACATATCATATATACGTACTAATCATAAAAGGTGTAACTGATTCTAAGGTTCTAAATAGTTTTGAAATTACAAAATAATCTAAAATTAATTAAATCTTGAGTTTAATTTAACATAATTATTACTGTATCATTATGTAAAGTTATTGAATAAAGTTAAAAATCTAATTTCATATTAGATCTGTAGTTTAAGTCAAAATGTAATTAGAATTAAAAAATTTTTAAATAAATTTACAACATTTCTAACGAAATTAAAATAAAAAAACGGAAGTGGGCTAAATGAGGAGATAATTCTTCACCCTCTTCTATACCCTCCCACCTTTTTCTGTGTCAATTCTAATTTTTTTATGCATAGGATCTGAAGAAGTCCTGTTAAATTTTTTGTGTTTTTGAAATTTTCAAAAACGCGTAACAGGATGGAAATAAATTTATAATCCTAATGTGACCAGTTTGTTGTTTTTCTTAAAGTGTATATATATATATATATATATATAAAAACTGGATTCGGCATTAAATAACCCACATGGGTTGATATTCAACAAAACACAACCATACCAAATTTATTTTATGTACTATTTCCTTAAAAGCCCTCTTTGGTGTTCATTAAGCCTAGGTTGGTTGGTTGGTTGGTTGGTTAAGGTTTGTTTTATGGCATATCAACCCTTTTTGGGTCATTGAACGCTGAATTAAATTTCGAACAATTCAGTTTAGTATAAGTATAGTTTTTGCTTACAAACAGTCAAATGTCAAACAATTCAGTTTAGCATAAGTACACAGTTTAATTCTATCTAAAAAGTTCTAATTCAAACAGTTCAGTTTAGCATAAGTACACAGTTTCAATATCAAAAACAGTTCTATTTCAAATGATTCAGTTTAGCATAAGTATACAGTTTAATTCTATTTGACCCATAGATAGGACCCTATCAGGTGTTACCACTCTGGGCCAGAGTGAACCTGGGAGCGATGGCAATGAAGGGGTACTCCACATTCCTTAAGGCTTCAGCATTACTGGAACCTTACCATCAGATTGTATAGTGCCATATCCAGGATACACATTGGTCTTACCCCTATGCAGAGAAGCATTCGGTGTATTTTACAGCTCCAGCCCACTGTGCAATCATTAATCCTAATGTCATATCCTATTTATAGAGTTTATTATTTTACAATGCTACAAAATTCTCATGAAACTATTTTCTTTTCTTTTTATTTTGAACAGGAGTTCTTACAAAAATTGAAACGAGGTAAACTGCATTACAAATTCAGCAAGATCTAAATCAGTTAGAAATAAACTGTGGCTTGCTATTCTTTTTGAATGTCCCATCTATATAAGAAAATTACGAGTTATCCTCGAGAAGGCTATGGACGTTTGGTTTTGTAGGGCTCAAAACTATCTTCTGGGTTCTGTTTTTAGAGTTGGTAGGATCTGCTAACACCTTCAGTTACCTGGATGTCCTTAGCCATGTCTCGCCTCATGGAGACCCTAGTTGCTTCTCCCTCATCTGCTGTTCCCAAGTCACGTGCTTAAGTTCTTCCATCCTGCTTTCTCCCTCTACCCTCAGCCTCTCTACATCCGGGTACACAGCCATCTCGAGGATAACTCATAATTTTTTTATATCTAAAACTTGCATTTTTTTTTATAGTAAAGATCTTTTTACCTGAGTAAAAAACAACAACAAACTTTTTTCCTATTTCTAAAGCAGATGCCTACATGTATGTTCTTCTGTAGTGAAAATGGTTGAGGTACTTTCAATGTAAAATTACCTTTAACTTTTTTTGTAGTGAAACTCGCCTGATGCCGAGCCATGTTTCTTATAGCCCGCTTTTCAAAAATAGTTTTCCATCCCTGATCTAAATTTTAAAAAGTGTCATATAAATTGAAAAGATTCTTATGTAAGGTTTTTAATTTAATTTTCTTCTATATTAAAAAATATGCAATCATGAAGTTTCTTTAAAAAAAAATACAATCTCGGAGCATCTGAAAACATTTTCTATCCCTCATCTTATCTGATCCTTATCATGTTTTATATTGAAAGCTGAACTGAAAAGAAATTCTTGGCAAAGTTTGCAGATAAATTATGTAAAACAATCTGATTATATTTGCTGCAAAGTTGTTTCCTCAAAGTAAAACAGCTGCAATATTTAAGCAGGAAAAAAAAAAAAGAGTGAGTTCTTTGGCAGGAATCCTAACTGGTAGTAAGTACAGTAGAGATAAGTCAAAAATTTAGCCTGGACCCAAAGATCAATGTGGAGATTTTGGTTGACTCATAAACATTGAATGAGTAATGAAAACTGACGGATGAGTATGTTATTGCGATCACATTCCTGTGAAGACTAAAATTGCATTTTATTGAATATACCTCTTGAAATACTTTTTGCTACAGCTGCTTGCAAAAGATACCAAAAGATTTTGTTTTATTTCATTTTACATGTATTTATTTTCTTTATTTTGTGTATTCGTATAATTGAGAAGAGTTACTGATTAATTGACTTGGATGGTATGTTAACTCACATAGGATTATTTTATGCTTAGAGGTTAGGGAATTGCATTAATTGTACATTTATATTTACATTTTCGTATAGTTGCTTCTTAAAAAAATTTTTTTACACAGTTTTATCGAATATCCTCTAGAGATATATCTATTTGACCCAGAGGTAGAACTAACAGGTTCTAACACTCCAGGTCAGAGTCGACCCGGAGTAATGTTACACTCCATGGATTTCCAGAACTGGAGCGTCACTATCAGTAGCAATTTAGTGTCAAACCCCATTAACCCCTTTTTAGAGGATGCAACCTTTCTGCAGGTGGTATGTTCTGTGTATTCTAAACTTTGATGACAGGGTCATGGCAAAAGCAGATTATTACTATTTTGTAGTGAGTTTGATCCTCAGTGGATGTCTTTCATTTGTGGCATTGTAACCAGCTAAAATCAGCAAATATCAAAGTTGATAAGGTTCACTTATAGACAGCAAGAAGTAGTTTCATGACTGCATGAAGAGTATAAATGCGTGATTCAGGCATGGTTGGTTATGATTAGTTGATTTTTTTTTTTCGTGTAGGTTTAAGTTTGGAAAGTAGCAAATGAGAAGCTTTTTTTTTTATTTTTAGTCTCACTTGTGAAGAAAAATCCAAAGAAAAATGAGCCTAGATAAACATCAAGTCAATTAATAGACAAAGAATGATCTATATAAACCAAAGTGTTATTCAAGTACAGAGACAAAAAGAAATCAATTTCAAGTACCAGGGTAGTCAGATGGTTTACGACTAAATGAGAAGATATTTCAAACTACACTCAAATTCTTTTCTTTCTTTCTTTAAAATCAGTTGATCTTGTATGGAAATGATTTCTATTTCTACTTCTGTAATGCTTAAGATTGTGAATTTAGCTCAAGTGTTAATGGAAATTGGTGAATACTGAGAAGTTAATGATTATTTTAAAAGGTAAATCAGTAATCTTTTCCATACAGGTCAATGTAGTACCTTTAGAGACTTTAATATACTCAAGAGAAAAATATATCTATGTATAAAATAGCTTATTCCGCCAGGGAAAATTTTGCAATTTTTTCTTTCTTAATTGCCGAGCCAATTAGAGAGAATGGATAAATAAAAAAAAGTAATATGGTAAAAAATAAAAGGCAATGTGCAAAGGTAAAAGACATCAAACAAAAAGTAAATGATAATAGGTAAGAGTTATTATAGGTAATATGTATCATGGAATATATGACGCAAATCTTTAATAATGTAATAGTCAATATGTATTTGGCAGAAAGTAATAGGCAAGATCTAAGTGCCCTAAGGTAAAAAATGAATAATTTGTAACAGGTAAAATCTGGCTGACACAAACCAAATGAACAAGCCTTGGTAAGTCAAACCTATATCTCTATTTTCTGACTGAGCCTTGCCTTCCAAATCAAATTAGTCCATTATAAAATACCAAGTCTTGAAAGTTTTGATCAATCATGATAAACATTAAATTAGAAAAAAAAAAAGTCTATGCAAGGACATTGGTCAAAATAGCGGAAGAGATCTCTCCGGAAATTTTTAATTAGCGAGCCCTTCACAAAGTGGATAAGGTGTGAGCATAGTGAGCCTGTTGTAAAGCAACGAAGCTACCTACAAAGCCTAGCATAAAGGTGTGCTGTGTGCAGCAATTTCACTAGGATTATATAAAGGTAGATTTTTAAAAATGTACCTGAATTGAGAGGAAAAAAAAAAAAGATTTTGATTGATGCAAAAATTATTTAACTTCCTTTGAAAAAAAATTACATACTTAATTTACTTGCATATCAGGTAATCTGTTTTAAACAAATAAAATATAATTATCAATAACATATATGCTTGTGTGTCTGTGCTTATGTGTCAAAATTGAAATAGAAATGATATTTCCAATATGAAAGTAGCAGTTTCAATGTTAAAAACTGACTTTTCAATTTGAATATAAAAAGAAAAAAATAATTCTCTATCTTTATTTTATATAACAGAAAGAATATCCCAAGGGAAATATTTTCTACCAGTAAGTAGGTAGGTATATACATAATGTACTTGTTGCATTACAAATATTAATGTAAATTATTAAGGATTAAAAATACCATTCAAATCATTCTACAATGCTAGGATTGTAGTGTTAAAAAAAAAGGAACCTCTTTTTATGTAAGATTTGTAGAAGATCTTAGTTTCAAAAATAAAGATTTGATTAGTTGGTAGCAGTCACTGAAACATGGAAAGGGAAGTTCAGAGGTCAGGGTAAACATTGGTGGAAATAGGAAAGTGGCAGTTTTCCAAGTCACCAGGTAGGCAATATTCTTAAGACTGCTGAAATAATGAAGAAGAGGAAAAGCTGAAGGGTGTAGAGAAAGAGTGTAAGAAAAAGAGTGAGTGGAGTGAAAGAGAAAAAAAGGAAGAGGGACAGAAAAAAAGAGTGAAAGAGAGAAGTGAAATTAGACAGAAAGGAGTGTAGAAAAAGAAAGGAAAGAGTCACAAGATAAAAAAAAAGAGTATAAAAAAAGACAAATAAAAAGTCAGCAGAAAAAAAAAAGATATGAAAATCAAGAAAGCAGAATGAATGAACAGGTAAGAAAAGAAAATTATCTTTAAAATTTAGAGAGAAGAAAAAAGGGGAAATCACATGTGAGAGAGATAGAATAAAAATAAATGAGTCAAACAAAAGGGTAGAATGAAATTATAAGAAAGAAAGAAAGAAAGAAAGAAAGAAAGTGTCAGAAAAAGAATTCATAAAAAAAGATAAAAGGAAGGAAGGAAGGCTAAAAAACTATGAAAAAAAAGAGTGAAAAAGTGATATTTGTAAAATTTCTGAGAAAAGAAAAAAGGGGAAATCAAAAGTAAGAGAGATAGAATAAAAAATAAATGAGTCAAACAAAAAGTTAGAATGAAATTATAAGAAAGAAAGAAAGAAAGAAAGAAAGAAAGAAAGAAAGAAAGTGTCAGAAAAAGAATTCATTAAAAAAATGATAAAAGGAAGGAGGGAAGGCTAAAAAAAAACTATGAAAATAAAAAGAGTGAAAAAGTGATATAAGTAAAATTTCTGAGAAGAAAGAAAGAAATTGTCCAAAAAGGAATGAAAATAGTCTGCAGAGGATATTGGGAAATCATGACAGACAACAATGGCAGTTGCATGAAGAAAGAGCAGGGAATATTAGTAATCTTTTATCAAACTGGTGCCTAACCTCATCCCATTCAACACATCTCTCCAATATAGTTGTACCAGTTGAAAACTGTAAAAACCCAATGTAATGGCATTATAAGCTTCAGCCCAAGGCATTTTCTGAGCCTGTACAGAAAAGGGATAAATTCTGATTTTTTTTCCTGGCTTAGGGTAGGGATTTGGAGATAATCAAACAAAAATAATATAAAAAAATCAGGTGGAAATAAGTTGCATTCTACCCATCCCCTAAAAATGAACTGTTGCCTAAGAGGATGAAAATTTAAATAATGTCTGATTTTATTTCATGGGAAATGATGAATAATCAAATAGCATTAAATGGATGATTTATGTTTGGTTCATATTTAACTTGTGGAAAAGAGGTGATAAATTTTTTTTTTTAGAATAAGAGAAAAAAAGAAAGCAAATTTGACCAAATGAAAGAGAAAAAGAAGGTAAATTTGAAATGAATGAAAAAGAAAAGAAGGAAGATAAATTAAGAAAAAAATGAAGTAAAAAGTTAAATTCAAAAAATTGATGAAAAACTATAAAAAGAAAAAATGAAATGAAGAATAAAAAATATCTATAGACACAAAAAAACAAAGGTGAATGAGAAATTTAAAAAAAGTGTTAATGGAGAGGCAGTGACAGAGAGAGAGTTTTTAAAAGTTAAAAAGAAAAGAATAATAAAAAACTTGAGAGAGAGAGAGAGAGAGAGAGAGAGAGAGAGAGAGAGAGAGAGAGAGAGAAATCTAACGAGATAGAAATAAAAGAAAGTACAAAAAAAACCCTAAGAAAATAGAGACCACAAAAGAAGGGAATTTTGCCAAAACTAATGCCAAATAGTCAAAACCATGGTGATTGGAATGAAAGAAAGAAATAAGGAAGAATAGTCAATTTACAAAGAATCTTTTAGGTGAAGGTAAAGTACAGAAGACCTTCATTGATTTCAACAACTGCAGAAGAACTGTGTGTTGCTTGTTCTACAAGAAAATAGGCTGACCATCCACCCAGCTTGTCAAACAGAACCTCTACAACTACAACAGAAATATTTATTTATTTTTAAAGTACAGTTGGATAAAAACATGCTTTATAGAGTGAGGGAGAGGATGTCATTTCTATCGACAGCCAAAAATTGTAGGTTGATAAGCTTCATTGAAAAGAGATGAAGAAGATATTTATCATGTAAAGTCTAGGGTTCCAGCAGAACAAAAAGTAGAAAGATCCAGAATAAATAATGAATGGGTTTGTAGTTTTGCTTGAAAAAAAAAAATGATGAAGGCAAAAGATAATATATTCAAAAATTAAAATTATCTATGACAGAATAGCTAATCAGCATAATAAAGGATATTTTGAATTAAAAGAAATTTCTTGCTATACAAACATTTCACTTTTTCTTTCTTAGTTTTTTTTCCTTAAGGTTTTTCATTTTGTTTCTACTTTATTTACATCTTTCAATTCCTACTTTTATTTATCTCTTTTTACTTTCATCTTTTTTTTTCCTCTTTACTTTCTTCTATTTTTCTGTTTTTTCTTTCCTCTTCCTCTTCTTTATTATCCTTTCCTTTCTTTTATTTCTTCTTTTTTAATTTCTTCTGCTTCCTTCATTTTCTTCTTCTTTGTTATTCTTTCCTTTTTTTAATTTCTTCTGCTTCCTTCTTTTTCTTCTCTATTCTTTGCTTCCTTTTATTTCTTCCTTTCTTTACATTCTTATTCCTTTTTTTTCTGCTTTCTATCCTCTCTTTTATATCTTCCTTTTTTTTCACTTTCTTCTTCCTTACTTTTTAAAAAATTATTTCTATTCCATATCCTCTTTTTGTACTTTTTCTTCTCTTTTCTTTCCTTTCCCTTTTTTAAAAATATTTTCTTTCTTTTTCTTTCTTTCATATTTACTTCTTCCTTGCTTTTTCCCCTTTCATTATATTTTTCTTTTTTTTTCCTGATTCTACTTCTCCAATTCTTATTTATTTATTTATTTTTTTGCTGCTCTTTCTTACCTCCTTTTTTTACCTTCTTCATCTACTTCCTTCCATCCTTTTTTTTTCTCAACCTTTTCCTTCCCTTTTTACTTTCCTCTTCTTCCTTCTTTCCATCCCTTTTCTATTTTCATTGATCACACTGCACCAAAACAACAATATATTTTTCCCTAGAAGCCTACATTAAAATTATCTGCATAGAAAATTAAGAGTCTCCCTTTTACAAAAGTAGACACTTTTAGTAGGCTATCACATAATCATGTGATCATTGAATTATATATTTGAACAGGGTTGCTTACTGTTGAATGAATGAGAATAGCTTTCAGGAATAACCTCCGATAGGTAATTTTCATCCCACAGATCTGCTTTTAACAATATAACATAAAATTTAATAGAGAATTAGAATAATAAACTTAATCACTGTTATTCTATTATTGCAGCTTTTTACCAAGGTTCATTATACAAATCTGCTAAATAAAATTTTTAGCATGAAACTGAGTATTAACAATAATAAATAAATTTCTTTCAAATGATAATATGAAATTTCACATTTTACAATAAGAGCAATACAGATTATCTTATGATTGATATATACAGTTAGGGGAGTCACCAAGGTGTAGGGGTTAATATGCTGGACGGTGACATTGCAATCAGTTAGAACTCTAGTTGCTATGCTATGTTCACTTTCAGACTAACACACTAGGGAAAGATATGAATTCCCTTATCTCACAGCTATAGGTTAAATATTACAACTACTGTCCTTTTAAAAAGCTGGCGTTAGCATTAAATAAAGGTTGATATACGATTAAACAAAGAAACTAGAACCATTATAAGCAGTGAGAAAATTTAAGGAGCAAGTGTTTTACCATAAATTTTGCGCACACACACACACACACCCGCACACAAACACACACACACAATATATATATATGTAGAGACACCTATAAACAATAAACCACACTATTACAAAATATATACATATGTAAAAGTAGTACACACACACACACACACACACACGCGCGTGCACACACATGCATATATATATATGGATATTTACTTGTAAGTAAAGTTGGCGACTGTAGTCAAGGGCGATCCGAAGGCTCCCTTTTCAATAGCTACTACACCAAGGTGTCTACACCAAGGTGTAAAGGAGGGCGCTACTCCTTCCTCTGGATTGCTCCACTTTATCCTTGATACATACCTTATAATGCTGAGTGTTAAGCAAGGAGGTATCAAGTACTATTTTTAAAGTCTTTGGTATAACCCGAACTGGAATTGAACCCGGTCTCCTGGACCATTAGCGAACACTCAACCCACTGTATATATATATGCATATACATACACATATATGTTCATATATATGCATATAAATAAATATATGTATATACATATATACATGTATATATACATGCATATACAAACACATGCATATACATATGTATGCATAAGCATATATAAACATATATATATATACACATATGTATATATGCATATATATACAGAAACAGTAAATATACGCATATATATATATATGCATATATAAGCACTATATTTATGCGTGTGTGTGTGTGCGTGCATTTATAAGTAAGTAAAGTTGGTGACTGCAGTCAAGGGTAACCTGAAGGCTCCCTTTTCAATAGCTACTATACCGAGGTGTAGGGGAGGGTGCTACTCCTTTCTCTGGATTGCTCCACTTTATCCTTGATCCTTACCTTATAATGCTGAGTGGCATCAAGTACCATTTTTTGAGTCTTTGGTATGACTCGACCTGGGATTGAACCCTGGTCTTCCAGACCATTGGCGAACACTCTACTCATTAGGCCAATGGCCTGGTGTATATATATGTGCATGTATAAACTCTCTTTGAGGTGTGTATATATATGCATTTCTAAACACAACACACACATATATATATATATATATATATATATATATATTTATGCATGAATGTATAGACTCTCTCTCTCTCTCTCTCTCTCTCTATATATATATATATATATATATATATATATATATATATATATATATAATTATCAAGATGTCATGCTGCTAGCACAGATTTTCCTGACTTTTTCTCATCATTCGTCATTATCATCCATCACTTCCATCAGATCTTCTAGATAACATTCTGTGTCCCTTCAGAACTACATATACCAATATTATTACTATATATATATATATATATATATATATATATATATATATATATATAGTGTCTATATATGTACATATATGCGTATGCATGCATACATCAATACAATATAAAAGGACTGGGTGTGCTGTGTGAGCTATGGGCGAAAGAGGAATAAGTGGATTGTGTTAACAACTAACTTGATATCTTTGGAGTATATAATTGTAATCTTAGCTTTCTGCATCCATTGCATTTTTTTTACATGCTTTTGCTTACACCTCTTTCATTTCAGGTTGTTCAGCCAGAAGCACTGTGGAAGGAACAATAAACACCAAGCAACAAATAAATCTGAAATTTTTGGTTTGGTTTGGGAAAACTCTGTCACAAGCACTTGAAATGCTTCAGCAAGTGTAAAGAGATAACACCAGGTTGCGTACACGTGTTTTTGAGTGCCACAAGAGGTTGTGATGACTCTACGAGCAGGACTGAGGTCATTTGTGAGTGGGTAAGGCAGTGGGGTATATGGCAATTGTTGGTTGAATGTTTGAATGATTGCAAGTCAGCTAGACATGAATAGAGACAGTGTTTGGGAGATTATCACCAAAGATTTGGGTATGCAGAAAGTCTGCATAAAAATGGTGCCTAGACTGCTAATTGCTGAAGGATGATCAGGAGTGCTGCTCTAAACTGAACCAAACATTCTTCATAAAGTCATCACAAGTGACAAGATCTATATTTTCAAATACAACCTGGAAACAGTCAGTGAAAGTCTCCGATGTAGCCAAGGCTGAAGAAAGCAAAACAATTAAAGACATGTTGATCACATTCTTCGATTTGAGGGTCATCATCTACAGCAAGTTCTTGCCACAGGGCCAGATGATGAACCAGTAAGTCTACAAGGAGATCTTGCAATGTATGCTTTGCTCACGGCACAAAAAAATAAGAGCAGCGGCAGGACAAATCATGGCTGCTTCACCACAACAATGCACCTGCACAGTGAACATTTGGCAGATCCTGGCTGAGAAAATCATCACTGTACTGAACCAACCTCCCTATTCTCCTAATCTTGGTTGGGCGGTAGAATACTTTGACTGCACCTTTGCAGAGAGATCCCCCACCTAACAAGTGTCCTAGGTATTACACTAAATTGCATCTGATGGCGAAGCTTGAGTTTTGGAGCTTTGGGGAAGGTGGAGTACCAATTCACTGCAATTACTCTCAGTTCCACTCTGAATTGAAGTGGTAGAGCCTGTTAGGGTCTCATCTATGAATCAAGTAGAACTTTTCAATCATTTAATATATGTGAAACATGAGTTCAAATAAATGAATAATGTTTAATAGAATTATTTGTTAGTTTTCTGGGCATGAAATTAAACAGATGGTGAGGGTTCAGTCTTTGAGTTTGGGGAAGGTAGACGACCTGTTTATCACAATTACTCCAAGGTCCACTATAACCTAGTGTAGCAGTACCTATTTAAGTCCAACCTATGGGTCAAATAGAACTGTTCAATTTTTTTTATTAGGGATTACTATTATTAATTATTTAAAACCATACAGCCGTGTGAAAGTTGTATGAGATAGGAATACCTGTTTGTTTGGGTTTTATGGCATATCAACCTTTGTAGGTTATTTAATGCCAAATGCATTTTTATATAAGTAAACAGTTCTAATTCAAACAATTCAGTTTAGTATAAGCACACAGTTTAATTGTAAAAACATTTCTACTTCAAGTTATTCCGTTTAGCCAAACAGTTTTATTTCAAATAATTCAGTTTAGTATAAGTATAATTATTTGTTTACACACAGTTAAATGTCAAAACTGTTCTATTTCCAACGATTCAGTTTAGCATAAGTACAGTGTCAATGTCAAAAACAGTTCTATTCCAAACAATTCACTTTAGCATACAATAACAGTTCTATTTTAAACAATTCACTTTAGCATTAGTACACAGTTTAAATGAAGTACACAGTTTCAATGTCAAAAGTGTTCTATTTCAAGCATTAGTATTAGTACACAGTTTAGTTCTATTTGACCCATAGATAGGACCCTACCAGGTGCTACAACTCAAGGCCAGAGTGGACCTGGGAGTGATGGCAATGAAAGGGGTACTCTGCATTGATCAAAACTCCAGGATTACAGGAACCTCATGATCAGATTGTTTAGTGTCATATCAGGACACTCGTTGGGGGGGAGGTGTCTTACTCCTCTGCAGAGAAGCAGTTGGTGCATTCTACAGCCTTAGCCAAATGGGCAATAGGAATACTTGATAAAAAGAAATACTAATTTTAAATAGCCAAGCATGAAACTATTTAACAATGTGCAAACAAAGGATTAATATTGAATAGAATTATTAGTATTCGATTGCACATAGCTAAATAGGTTTCAAGTATTATTAAAAAATGATTAATATTAAATAGAATTACGAGTGTTAGCAATACATTCAACTGTGTGCAAACAAATGAGCTGAAACTTCTTTAAAAATATGATTACCTAAAAACTGTTTACTTACAAATCGAATATAAATATATAAATAGAAACCTACAATGGTTGATATGTCATAAAAATCCAACCAAATCAAATCAGTTAAAATATGATTTTTATTTTTTTTTTACGGGAGCAAAAAACAATGACCGTAGTCAAGGGTGACCCGAAGGCTCTCTTTTCAATAGCTACTACACCAAGGTGTAGGGAAGGGCGCTACTACATTCCCTGGATTACTCCACTTTACCCTTGACTCTTACCTTATAATGCTGAGTTTTAAGGAAGGAGGTGTCAAGTACCATTTTTTGAGCCTATGGTATGACTCGACATGGGATTGAACTCCAGTCTCCTCGTATTCAGCAATTAAATCAAGTCATAAATTATTTGCACATCTGAACAAAGCTGTACCCTCTTTCTATAAACATTTTTGGTACAAAAAAAATTCTTTTATTCTAAGTATGTATTTGCCCAACCCCTCTACCACAAGCAGGAGGCAAGCACAAGGTCAATTTTTAAAGAAAGTACAGCTGATTTGATTTCTCTTCTGCTAGACTAGTTGTCATACCATGGTTAAAGAGCCAGTCTGTCCTACTTTTTACCCATAGCTGGTAGGAGAATACCCTTTCTAAGGATACTAGCTTTATATTAAATGTCAAACAGCCTCATCCAGGATTTGAACTCAAGTCAATGTAACCATTTTCTATGATAACAATTGTACAACAAGTGCTCTCTTTATTATAAGTATAAAATAATATAATATAATAACAATTATAATATAATAAATAATTAATAACATAATAATTAAATAATATGATATAATAATAATAATATGATAATTAAAAATATGATATAATATAATATAATAATTAATAATATAATAATTATATAATATGATATAATAGAATATAATATAATGTAATATAATAATTAATAATATAATAATTGAATAATATAATATAATAGAATGATAATAATATAATATAATAAGTAACAATAAAATCATCATCAGTATGTCGTGCCGCCAGCACAGATCTCCCTGACCCTCTTTTGTTATCCATCTCTATTGTCCATCACTTAGTAGGTCTTCAAAGCTACATCCTGTATCAGCACAGAGCTGTTGTATATAGGTTCAAGCTGGTCATCCTGCCTTTGCTTGTCCATTTGATGGGGTCCACATGAGTATATCACATATGAGTTCGTCCTTACCTCTTCAGCAGTGTCCCACATGTCTGGTTTGTCTAACTTGGATAGTTTTCGTGATGGGTGGTAGGTGGCTGTACAGCTGCTGCTTTGTGGGGTGCTGCTACTAGGACTTGATCAATATTGCTCACAGCATTCTTGTGTAATTGCCATCAAGCTTTTTCTCCATATGTTTCGTAAGCATCCATGTAGTGCATCCATATAGCAGTATCAACACGACTGCTGCTTGGAAAAAACTGTGTTTTATTTTATCGGTCAGGTCTGACTTACTTATGACTGATAACCTATTGATAGCTGTCCATGCCTTTACTAGTCGCGTGTTGATGTCTGTCTTGGTTGATGAGACACTGCTTCTTAGGTAGGTGAATTAGTCCACTAGTTTCAGAGAACTACTATTTAGTGTGGAGATGTTGCCTCTTTGATTGAAGCATATGTATTCCATCTTGTCTATGTTGACATGGAAGCCTATGCCAGCAGCTGCTTGTTCCAGACTATGTAGTAGGGTTTCGGCTTGGGCAGGTATGTTTGCCAGAAGCGCTATGTCATCGGCGTAGTCTGCATCCGTAATTGTTTGTGCAGGGTATCTTCTGCTTTTTTCCTTTTCCAGCTTGAATATTTGTATGAGTTTCATTCCTACTTAAATATGTATTTTTTTAGATTAGAAAATAATGAGAGTAGTATTATATTTCTGTATTTACTGATAAAGTTCAATTCTAAAGGTTTCAATAATCTAAAATTTGATTAAAAGGGACAGCTGGAGATGCTGGATGGCATAAATGTTATTGGTATGGAGATGGTCATGGTGCTTTGTGACTGTTAGTTTCTTGCTTATACGATCATTAGACCAAATGCAGATCTCTTTGTCTACCCTATCTTAACACACACACAAATTTTATATATATATATATATATATATATACACACACACACCAACCCCTCTGCATTAGCAATCAAGTTTAATTTTTTAACAGGTTTGAATGTAAGAGTTTTCCTTCTTCTAGACCGATTGCCATAGCAAGGTTAAAAAGCCAAAACTGTTCTACTATCTACCCGTAGCTGGAGGAAGAATAATTTGATGTTTACCTTTCCTAAGGGCATTAGAGCTATACGAAATACAAACAGCCTATTCCAAGATTTAAACTTGGTTCATTATGTCCATTTCCTACATGGATAACCATTATATCACAAACACCTATATATATATATGTATATATATATATCTTGCAAGCAACTTTAAGAAAATGCTAAGAAGAAAGTTTAGCTTTTTTGTCAAGCTCTTTTACAGTGACCCATTCTTCTACTATCATTGAACAGCAATAAGCATTTCAAAATTCATAAAACTGAGGATGATAAGCTCTTATATTTAACCAGAATCTGTGAGGTTTATTATGAAGCAGCAACAAAGATAAAAACCTTGATCTTGAAACAACACAAAAGGACACCCTTCAAGATAGAAACCAACCAACCAAGCAAGCAACCAACCAACCCTGTTTCTGATGTATAATCAAGAAGACCAGTAAACAAATGTTCATGACAGTAAATCAATTACATTTCTAATGAGCATCATCTTACCTTAAGGTCATTAAACTTGCATATGGCAAGTTACCATGGCATCTTAAAGAAAGGATGATTTGTGAATAGTGCATAGCAAGTTTTTATGATGATTCCTTCAGAAAATTGGCAATGAGATCACAAATATTGTTTATTGAAGTCTTTTAAAGGCATGTGCATCTCATTAGCAAACAATGGTAGCAACAAACAATTCATCAAGGTAAACAAGTATTCAAGAATTTGCTTCAGGTCACAAAGCTAAAGGAGATCATGTTTTAGTCATCATGATAGGAAATGGAATTGGTATCCCAAGTTCAAATTTATTTGAAGAAATGACAATGTTTCATTTAAAGCGAAAAAAAAATTAAAAATTCTTCTAAGACAGCTGAGGTAAAAAACAATAACTACAAATATAGTGTCAAGAGAGATTGAGAAAAGAGTAAAGGATAAGTATAAAAGGTTAAATTTAGCCTTCTGTAAACCATATGTTCTTATAGATGGTTTAGAGCTGCTGGTGTGTTTAACAAGTTACTCCAATGCAAAGAGAATGTGTTTGACTCTTACAGAGAGTTTGAAATTTATTATTTCTAGTTTATGTTGTTTCCTCATTCTCATAGATTGATGGCCAGAGCAATTTGCATTAAAATAGCAACAAAGAAATTAAAATGATAGAAAATACTAGTCAAAATTAATAATAATGATAATGATAATAACAGACTATATGCATCAAGAAAAGGAGAAAGAGGACTTGCCAGCATTGAAGATACCATGGATGCCTGAATATGAGGACTCAAAGATTACACAAAAAAGAACAAAGAAAGACTAATTCTGTAACATAGCCATACATGACTATGTGAAATAGACATAGAATGTTCATAACGCACATAGAGATAACATAGGAATCCTGAAACACAAAAACACTTACGACTTCTTAGTTCAGGTACAAAACTTTTTATTACCTTTGAGTCTAAAGGTTTTTCGACATAAGGAGAGAGATACACAATCTTTCTATGCTGACTTTTCCATCTGCTAAGCGGCACCTGCCACAAGGCCTCAGCGAGCCCTGAAAGTCAACCTTCTTCTTCGGAGGCAAAAACTCAACTAACTGCTTTTTCTCAAATCTCAGCCCACGCTTCTGGTGCATGATGTCATTCACACCTCCTGGTCTCATTTCCTATCTGGGGTTTTATTTTGACATCTGTGAATGACGCATCCTCCCTGCGCTCATGTTGCACGTAACCCTACCCATGCGCTAAGCGAAAGGTTCTCAGCCTAACTAAACCGAAAGGCAAGATATATAAAACGAAATCCCTTGGCCATTATATTACAATTCCAGTGGCCAGTAAAAGTAGTGAACACATAAAGATAAATAGAACAACAAAAAACTAGGAAACAGAAATAGAAAGAAAAACAACTGTATGGATATTTCAAGAGACAAACTCGGTTAAATCTCACATGAGAAGACATAGACATGGCTACGAAAGGGAAATGTTAAGAGAGAAACTGAATCTCTTCTTAGAGCAGCACAAAACAATACAATAAATTGACCAATTATACTGAAGCCAAAATTGATAATACACAACAAATTGGTTGGCTGGTTGCTTTGTTTTATGGGTCATTGAACGCCGAATTAAATTTTAAACAATTCAGTTTAGTGGGTAGAGTGTTCGTCAATGGCCAGAGAGACCTGGGTTCAATCCCAGGTTGCGTCATACCAAAAACTTTAAAAATGGTGCTTGCTTAACACTCAGCAATATAAGGTATGTATCAAGGGTAAAGTGGAGCAATCCAGGGAAAGGAGTAGTGCCCTCCCCTACACCTCAGTGTAGTAGCTAATGAAAAGGAAGCCTTATGGTTGCCTTTGACTAAGGTCGCCAACTTTACTTTACTTTTTATAAGTATAGTTTTTGTTTACAGTTAAATGTCAAAACAGTTCAGTCAAATGTCAAAACAGTCCAATTTCAAACAATTCAGTTTAGCATAAGTACACAGTTTAGTTCTATCTAAAAACAGTTCTATTTCCAACAAGTCAGTTTAGCATAAGTAAACAGTTTAAATGTCAAAAACAGTTCTATTTCAAATGATTCAGTTTAGGATAAGTGTACAGTTTAGTTCTATTTGATCTACAAATACTATAAGATAGACAAATACTTGTCTGAGTGCTGATAAAGCTGTGGAACAGGTAGGCAAAGGTGATACCAATGGTAGTTGGCATGTTGGGAACAGTCCCCAAAGTCTTTGGAAAGAGACAGGAGGAATTAGAAATCAGAGGAAAAACTGAGACCATACAGACCACAGCATTGATTAGCTAAAGTACTAAGAAGTGTCCTGGAGACCTGAATAGATTTGTTGTTACTGAGACTCCAGTGAAAGACCACCAGTTTAAACTGGTGTGAAAAACATACCAGGAGTGAAATAATATTTTACAACTCTTTATCGAAAAATAAAAAACAAAAGATGATACTAATAGTAAGTGTAAAGAATAGTAATTACAAATATGGTTCTGAGAGAAACTGAACAAAGTTGGTTTTTTTCAAGTAAAGAGTTCTTATAGCTCAAGAGGTTAAGGTAACTAAAGTATTTAACCAGGTTTTCCCAAGGACAAATGTTGGAATCTCACCAAGAGTTTATTGTTTCTTATCCACCTTGTTTACTTGTTTCAATTAGTTGTCTAAATTTCTGAGACAAAGCTTGTTGATTTTTATCATTAAGGGTTTTCAGACTATTGTCTTCATCTTTATTGTTATTTGTTATTTCCACAACGTTTCGGTCAATATGTCCTCTGGCCTTCTTCAGGTGTTTGTCGAACTCAGGAACCTTCACGGAACTTCGAACTACATCCTTTTATTGAATCCAAAGGGGTCACCTGTTCTGATTCCGTTAGCCATAACCGGGTACAAGTGTTAAGTATTCCTGTAGAGTTATTCGCCTGCAGTGAGGATTGAACCTGCAACCTTCAGATGATTGTCTCCCAAGAAGCTTAGAAGCTTGTTTCAATGTTTTTACAACCAAGATGATTTGCAATAAAAAAAAAAGCCACTAGAAAATTAAGTGGAAAGAAAATAAAAGTCAACATTAATAATAATAATAATACCTTATTGTTTTATGATGTTTTAATTAGCTCAAACTAATGAAGTAGTGATTTAGATTTTACCCAAGAAGCAATCTGAAAATAAAAACTGAAAGAGTGACTATAAATCAACTTATATTTAATTACATCTAAGCAGAGGGATAAAATAGTTTCATAAAAGACATCTAAAAATATCATTTGTGACAGTATACTCATATCATGAAGGTTTTCTCATTAATATTTGGCAAATCTGAGTTTGAGCACTTGCTCATTGTTGACAGTAATTACTTGTCCAATTATGATATCAGTGTCCAGATAAAATTCACCTATTATCAACTCTTATGTTTATAGGATTATCATAGTTTAAGAGGTACAAATTAATTCATTGTGGCCAATTATGTTGTACTTCAGATGTTTTCCAAATTTGTTGCATCTGCTTGATTCTAGGACTTGTTAGTGCTACACTGTTGAGTTCAATTTTGTCTCAAGGATTCTTTTATAAAAAGCTAATTTGTAAATCTAATTATATATATATATATATATATATAAAGTTGGTGACCATAGTCAAGGGTGACTCAAAGGCTCCCTTTTAAATAGCTACTACATCGAGGAGTAGGGGAGAGCACTACTCTTTTCTCTGGATTACTCCACTTTACCTTTGATTTATACCTTATAATGCTGAGTGTTAAGCAAGGAGGCATCAAGTACCATTTTTCAAGTCTTTGGTATGAATCGACCTGTGATTGAACCTCGGTCTCCTGTACCATTAGCAAACAACGTACCCACGAGGCCAATGGGATATATATATATATATATATATATATATATGATCCCCCCACCGTGTGTTGAGCTGTCTGGTGAAGGAATTAACGGCTGCCATTCGCATAATGCAAAGCTTTTCTAACGAATTGAGCGTTCCAGTATCCGATAGTGCAAAATGTAAACAAAAGATAGTTAATGCATATGTATTAAAGATTCTCGAGCTGACATTAGGTCGCAGATGGCTGAGCAGTATTTTATTGGTCTAATGTAAAGTTAGGTGAGTTTTGATCCCAGCTTGAAGTGTCTGTGTCAAACCACACTGAAGAGTTGTGATACAATGAAACAGTCTGTCTGTGGATGACAATATATATATATATATATATATATATATATTTGAGTAAGGTATGAGGTTTTCTTAATACAACATATATATATATTATTATGGTACCTACCTCATGGACTATAATGAACTCTTTCTATTACTATGAATACGAGGAGAATATTCATCTCGGTGTTAAGTTAACTCCAGCCTGGAGTCAGGATGACATTCAACACTCTTTTACCAATGCTGTATTTATACTTTCATTCAATATACTTTTTTCAGGTAATCCCGAGTTCATGTCTTTCTTCCGGACCTTTTACTGGTCCATAGCATATATATATGATAAAAATAAATGGAAAAGTGGATAAACCAACACTGACAATGGATTCAGCAATGATATTTCACACTTTATTTAAAGAAGAATTTCATCAACTTTTTATAAAGTTCAACAATTGAGGAAATAGATAATCAAAATAAAGATAAAAATATAAAAGAAGGGAAGGGTCAAAAGAAAAGAGATAGAAAAGGAAAGAAAAGGGAGAGATATAGATATATGTTAGAGTGATGACCTCAGAGGGTTATTGGTTTTGACTGTAACCATCTGGGCAGATGGCCAAGGCCTGGCTGCATAGAGGGAGGCTACAGGTACTGTCAAGCTTATCAAGTTCCATCAGAGATTTGAGCATAAGAGATGGATTGATTTCAATGAGAAAATGAGAGAAATATAACTCCTGCCACCATCACTCTAACATATATCTATATCTTTCCCTTTCTTTCCTTTTCTGTCTCTTTCTTTTGACCCTTCCCTCCTTTTATATTTTCATCTTTATTTTAATCATTTATTTCTTCAATTTCTGAACTTTAGAAAAATCCATTTTTATTCTGCTAAAGTTTTTTTTTTAAATAAAGAAGGAAATATCATTGCCGAATCTGTTGTCAGAGTTGGTTTATCCACATTTCCACTTATTTTTATCATCTCATCAGATTTACCAAAATCTACCATTTCTTCATATATATATATATAAGTATTATTTGGTCCAGTTAAACCAGAGTTGGGAGTAATTCCATCAAGACAAGAAAACTATTCAAAAGTGAACATTTAAATTTTCCTGGTAAAGAGCTCAATGTAACAGACATTACAGAGGAATAATTTCATTAAGAAAAAACACAAACCAGTCACATTAGGATTATAAATTTATTTCCATCCTGTTATGTGTTTTTGAAAAAATCCAAAAACACGAAAAAAAAATTAACAAGACTTCTTCAGATCTTATGGATAAAATAAATCATTTATTTTATCCATAAGATCTGAAGAAGTCCTGTTAATTTTTTTTCGTTTTTTTATTTTTTCAAAAACACATAACAGGATGGAAATAGATGTATATATATATATATATATATATATTTATATATTTACCAACATCTATGCCACAAGCAGGATGTGGCACATGATAACTTTTCTAAGCAGAGTTTAACAGGATTGAATTCAGAGATTTCTTTCAAGACCAGTTGCCATACCAAGGTTAAAGAGCCCAGTCTACTGTATTATTTACTCGTAGCTGGAGGGAGAATAGTTGGATTCATACCTTTCCTTAGGGTATTAGTGATATGTAAAATGCGAACAACTTACTACAAAACTTGCACTCAAGTCAACATGTCTATTTCCTACAGTGGTAACCAATACACTACAATTGCCTCCATACATGCAGTTATATATATATATATATATATAAAGAGAGAGAGAGAAAGAGGGAGGGAGAGAGAGCTTTGTGTTAGTTTTTTGCCTATACAGTCATTAGTTCAATGGTCATATAGGTGAGAAACTGACTGTTACCAAGGTTTGTTGACAATGAATCTTAACACACACACGTTAGCCATTCAGCGGATATATGTAAACAATAACAATGGTGATTCATAACCATTTAAATTTACTTCGTTGTCACTGGCTTCCTCGTGGCTGAGTGGTAGAATCTTGGATTGGCATTTGAGTCAACCGGGTTTCGATCCCAGCTTCGGGAATCTAGCCCGTCTAGCCACACTGATGAGTTCTGATAGAATGAAACAGATCTGTCTGTGGATGACAATATATATATATATAAGTGTGTGTGTGTATGTATACAGCTACTGTGTCTGTCTAGGTGTGGCTTTTACATAAAATGGTGTTGTCAAAACAATCCATTTTCCTTTCCTCAAACAAGTTTCTCAGAAATCTACTTTATAACTTGACAAAAGTAGCAATTTTGGAGGGAGGTGATTAACTAATTAGCATATCTTGCTTTAAAACTTGTTTAAGCAAAAGAAATGAATAACTGATTTATTTTATTCATTTTTGTTGTTTTTTGTTTTTTTTTTAATTTTTCTTCTTTTTTTGAAATGAAATTTTTTATTGATAACTTTTATAATTATTTTTGATTTTGTTAATGTTGTTATCAAATGTGAATTTTTTTCTAACTGGCAATGTTAGCTTTACTGTAAATTGAAGTAACCATCTAAAAATATAAAAACTGGTGACATAAGACTTATTGTAAATAGAACTAGCCATCTAAAAAGATAAAAACTGGTGATATAAGACTTATTGTAAATTGAACTAGCCATCTAAAAAGATAAAAACTGGTGATATAAGACTTATTGTAAATTGAACTAGCCATCTAAAAAGATAATGAAATTTTTTGAAGGAGTGAACTCTTCTAATAAGCATTTCATCATTATCTCTATTATATTGAGAATTTTGAAGTACTTGTAGCGTAATGGTTATCAGCATTGGAAATGGACATAGCAACCAGAGTTCAAAACCTGGATGAGGCTGTTTATATAGCACTAATATCTGAATTTAAACTTTTTAATATATATATATATATATATATATATATATATATATATATATAATGAGAACTTTAGTAATATATATATATCCTTATATATCTCATTGGATTTCTCATAGAAACTTGCAGGATGCATGTGTTGCCTGAATTTATATATACTAGGTACCTGGTTATTCCCAAGAAAATAAGATAGCAGATGAAATTCTTAAATGAAAAATTTATGATACATATTTTAGCAAGATCCTATGTATACAAAAAGAAGAACATGATGATATACATACATGACAAAAAGATTATCAAACAAAGGAAAATTCTGATGAGTTAATAAGAATCTCTTTGAATACAATTTTTAGTCCTGCCATCTTTTACAAATACATGGAGTCAGAAAAAAAGCGAGATGGAAACTACAAAGCTGCATGCTGTTTTCAACAAATCCTGGAAGCAGCGTCCAACAAAAAGCAGCTGTATGGCCACCTGCCTCCTATCTCACGAACCATCAGAGCAAAATGAGCAAGATATGCAAGGAGAAACTCATAAATGACATTTTCCAAGAGACTTCTACTCATGAACACACCAGGGACCAGCAAAAAACGTACATTCATCAGCACTGTGTGGACGCTGGATACTGTCAAGAGAACTTACCAAAATTAATGACTGATAGGGACAGACAGTGAGAGAGTGTTAAAGGAATCTATGCTGTTGGCATAACTTGATGATGATGACGATATTAAATTTAATATCTGTACAAAAAAATCTGTTTCCTGGTGCTTTTTCTGTTTGACAGTGATCTTGAGAAACATATACATAAAAGCCCAAACGTCAGTATAATCATTATAGATGTAATAAGGAGGTGCCCGTGGTGTAATGGTTATCATCGTAGGAAATGGACACGGCGACTTGAGTTCAAATCCTGGATGAGAATGATTGCATTTCACATACTACTAAAACCCTTGGGAAAGGTATGAACCCAATTATTCTCCCGCCAGCTATGGGTAAATAGTAGGACAGACTGGGTTCTTCAGCCTTGGTGAGGCAACTAGTCTAGGAGAAGGAAAACTTTGATTTCAAACCTGTTAAACTCCACTTTAAAATTGACCTTGTGTCATATCCTGCCCGAGCGGAGGGGTTGGGTAAATAGGATTATAGATGTAATAGTAAATGTGACAGGTGGATGGTATTAGCAGTACTAGCAATCAAAGAATAGAAAACTAAATATCTAACAGTAATAAATACAGACATCAAGCCAATTGCTCAAGCTAATAAACCTGCTTTTAAATCAAGGATAATTATTTAATAACTATTAAAATTATGTTATATGTAATTTATTTCAAAACTCATGGCATTTGAAATAATGGAGTCTTCTTGGTTTAATGGTTTCTGTCAGGAAAAAATGGAATGTAAAGTTCAAATTCTGGCCAAGGCTTTCGGTGTTGATTTCACACTAATGTCATTGAGAAAGGCATGAATACATTATTAAGTTGAATAGTAAAGCAAAATCGGCTTTTTAGACATGGTGTTCAACTAGTCTAGAAAGAGGACAGACCTGAATTTAAAACTACAAGACCCTCAGATTGATCTGATGGGGCCAAATAATCCTCTTGACATTTAACCTGTTTAATATACTAAGTTTTTCATTGATCAAAGCACCTCAAAAACTTCTCTTTTTCTGTTATGTATGAACAAGAGCATAAACTTGTTTCAATATCAACATTAGTGCCAATTTTAAAAAGCTCACAAAAAATCACTAATTACTGGTTTTTAATAAAAATTTTCAAAAAAATAAAAGAGGATAAAGTTCATTATAAAATGAATTTCCATTCAAAAGATTTGTTTGTTTCTGTTTTTTCATGTCAATCTTTTTTGTTTAATTAATCACTATATAAGTTTAATATTACCACGTCCAAAAATACAACCAAGATATTCCCATGCATAAAACATCCATAATGTTCATGGTTGGTTGGTTGGTTTGTTGGGTTTTATGGCATATCAACCTTTGTAGGTTATTTAATGCCAAATCCATTTTTATGTAAACAATCTGTTCTATTTAAAACAATTCAGTTTAGCATAAGTACACAGTTTGATTGTCAAAAACATTTCCATTTCAAACTATTCAAGCAGTTATATGTAACAATTCAGTTAAGTGTGAACACAGTTTTAATGTCGAAAAACAGTTCTATTTCAAATAATTCAGTTAACCATAAGCACACAGATTAAATGTAAGTAGGGTTTAATTGTCAAAAACATTTCTACTTCAGTTTACTCAAACAATTCAGTTTAGCATACGTATGCTGTTAGTTCTATTTAACCCTATCAGGTGCTACCACTCTGGGCCAGAGTGGACCTGGGAGCAATGGCAATGAAGGGGTACTCCACATTCCCCAAAGCTCCAGCACTGCTGGAACCTCACCATCAGATTGTTTAGTGTCATATCCAGGACACTCGTTGGGGGGAGGTCTTACCTCTCTGCAGAGGTGCAGTCAGTGTATTCTACAGCCCCAGCCGACTGGGCAACATAATATTCATACGCGTATAGGAATCCAAAAAACACGAAATTGGTTCAGGTACTAAACTTTTATTTACCTTTTTGAGTTTAAGGTTTTCTGACATGAGGAGAGAGAAACACAATTTCTTACTATGCTGACTGTTCGTACATCGTCAACTCTCAACTCACTGACTCAACCAGCGTGTGGCACATTTCATAGACCCAAACTGGTCTCGCCTCGGTGAGCTCCGAAAATCAACTCGTGCCGTCTAAGTCCAAATCTCAACTAACTGTTTTTTTTCAAATCCCAAAATCCTCAGCCCATCACTTCCGGGCATGACGCCATTCACATCCCATTTTCTATCTGGGTTTTTTATTGTGACATCTGTGATTGTCACATCCTTCCCGTGCGCGCGTGAACACCTGCACTCAATGTGTGCACCTAACAAACCCATGTACTAAGCCGAAAGGTTCTCAGCCTAAATAAACCGAAAGGTAAGATATATAAAATGAAAAATGATAATATAAAAAAATACCTCCGCAATTATATAACATAAGTTGCTCAACTGTGCACACACATTCATTTAAATCTAAGAATTTAAAATTAAAAAACTGTAAAGCTTGTGTTCTCAATATTTTTCTAACACACCAAATATAATAAAACTACAAGAGAAATGTTATATATTAAAAGAGTGGATATGGAAAAAGAAAACTTTACACCCGAGATGCAATGTGTTAACATAAATAAATGTTTTATACAATTCCCCAGATGCTATGATTACTCAAAGAGTATGAAGATATTAATCCAAATAAACGAAAGGAAAAAATATTCCAGCTGCTTCTTCATGTCAAATAAAATATGCTAATAAATAAACATCACTGAAAGACTTTCAGAGAGAAGAAAAAGAATTCTAATAGGATTTGGTAATGATTTTCCAAGGGAATTTATTTATAGACACTGTCAATCAAAAAAAAAGAAAAGAACTTTTTTTAAAGAATCCTAAATTTGGCACTTTGTCATCCAACTAAAAACATACGAATAGTCTTAAAAGTTACACTTTCATTATGGGTGAATAAAATTTTTACTAAACTACTAAATACCTACCTATCAACATACGAGAATCATTAGATAAGTTTCCAGACTTTTTTCGTATGGGCACTTTTATTGATAGTACACATATGAAACTCTAGTCCCCTTAGAAGTAATCTTCTCTGGCTGCAATGCACTTGTTGTACCATTCCAACAACTTCTGGAAGGCCCCATCGAAGTCCTTTTATGTGAGTGTGTCAATGACCTTTGTCACAGCCTCTTTCATCTCCTCAATTGTCTCATAACAACAGCCTTTGAGCTTAAAGAATAACCAAAAGTCACAGGAAGCAAGGTCTAGACTATAGGGATGGTGGGGAACTGTCTTGGCGCCCATCTTGGTCAAATAGTCTGTGACAAAGATGGAGTTGTGGACTGGTTTATTGTCCTGGTGGAAATGCCACTGATCCGATTTGAAGAGTGCTGGCCTGTTCTGACAGAATCTCTTCCTGAACTCCGTTAAAGCCTCAACATAGTAAGCCTAACCCTAACCCTAACCCTTTGGCCAATCAACTCTAGTGTATTGACTTCATTACTCCTCCCACACCTCTCATCATCCCTCACAGACTCCCTGCCTTCCTTGAATTTCTTATGCCACTCAAAAACTGATGCTCGATTTTTATGCAAGATGGTCGAAAAGCAACATGAAGCATTCCATACGTTTCTGTGGCCTTTTTTCCAAGTTTAAAACAGAATTTTATTGCATATCGTTCTTCTAAAGTGTCCTCAGGTCCAGATTCCATTTTTTAAATTCACCAGCTGTGACAATCTGGCTTTAGTAGGGTGTATTCCAATTCCTGCTGTAGCTGTTCATTTGAACCTGAAATCTTAAAAAATTGGTCAGTCATCTCATAAAATGTATAGCAATAACATACTGAATTTTCAAGAGTCTACGACAATTTTAAATGCCTGTACAAAAAAAAGTCTGGAAACTTATTGAATTCACCACATATTTCTGCAGAAAACATTTTGGGTTTTTTATGAAATTAAAATTAATTCATTTAAACACTGAATATTGTTTTTAGATTGGAAAGACAATTAAAAACCCAAGGAGTGTTGTTCAGAGAATCTGTGGCACATTTTATTATCAACTTAGCTGGCTGACTCTGCACAAGCTTTCACCAAAAATATACAAAAATTACCTGTGTAGTTCAATTTACTATCCTTTTTCTTTGTTCATTGGCATCAGTGATAATAATTAACTGCCATTATTTATTCTGTTATTCCACAGAGCACCAAGTCCAAAATATTGAGCTTACGTGTTTAAAGGGTTAATTTTTATTGTTAAACATTTGCTGTTTTAATAAAACACAATTTCAAGTATAAAATGCTACCTACATCTTGAAATATAATATTCATACTCTTTTCTTTTTTCTTCTCTCTATATAAGCCTTTTCTCTATCTTCATCACCAAGCTATTTTTGTCTTTATCTCTTTCTCTTATTGTTTTATCTCTCTCTCTCTCTCTCTCCTCCCTTCATTTTAAGTCCTTTCTTTTTTCATCACCAAGCTATTTTTGTTTTCAACTCTTTTTCTGAATGTTTTATCTTACACTTCCTCTCTACTGATCTCTCTCTCTCTCTCTCTTTTCACTGTAAGTCTTTTCCTTTTTCCTTCTTCCAGTTGTCTTTTTCTTTGTCATCCTTTAATCTATTTCTTTTCTTTCTTCCAACATATTTCCTTCTACCTTTCTTTTACTGCTCTCTTTTCTTCTTTCTCTCACAATTTTCTTCTCTTACTCTTAATTCAGTTTTCTTCACTTTTTCTATCCATCCATCTCTCTCTCTCTCTCTCAATCTCCCCCGCCTCTCTCTCTCTCAACTTCAGGTCTCTTTACCAACAACAATTTCCAATTCCATTCAAATGTTTCCACTCCAAAAATATCAAATAACAGAAGTCAAAAGTTACCTATTCCATTGGTGGCAAACTAAACTATTTGCAACAAAACTTAAAGAGAAACGTTGGAAGTAACACGTAATACGGCAATTCTAAAAGACAAAAGAAAACAAAATAAGACAAAGAGGCAAATGGACTTAGAAATGATTCCTGAAAGTTTTTGATGGGAGGAGACAAGTTATCTTTAGAACATTCAGTTTTTATTTGGTATATAAATAAAATATTCTCTCTTTTCATTATACTAAATATGCTGAAAAATTCTTGCCTAACTAAGGAAATATCCAAAAGCTATGAAACAGAGATGCTATTCTACATATTCATCTTGAAGTTCAACTCTTGTCACATTATTTCTCAAGTTTCTTTAATCCATCCAAAAATTTTCAATGATAGTTTAAAAAAAAAAAGAAAAAGATATAGTTTTTTTTGGATTGGGTAGAGAATTTTCAAGTATCACTCATACTCAGATATACCGAGTCATTTTTCAGAAAAAAGCTAGATAAGAATTGCACAAGAATGCTACGAGCTATATTGAATAAAACCCTGGAAGCAACATCCCACAAAACAGAAGCTGTACAGCCACCTATCGCCCATCTCTAAAACCATTCAAATAAGATGAACAAAGCATACCCGACACAGCTGGAGAAGTAAAGATGAACTCATAAGCAATGTTCTACAATGGACCCTTCACACAGATATGCAAGCGTTGGATGACCAGCAGGAACATCTACAACAGCTCTGTATGGACACAGGGTGTAGTCTAGAAGACCTGCCAAAAGTGATGGATGATAGAGCTGAATGGTGAGAGAGAGAGTCAGGAAAATCCGTGATAGCTGTGCGACATGATGACGATGATTGTATATTTCATGCTGTGTTTTTATAATCATATTTTCTTTTTAATTCCAGAAGTATTTTTATGTATAATAAGTGTCATGACAAAGTAATAAGATTGGATCTTGAAAAGTTTTTCAATTTAAAGTTTAAATGAAAGCATGTGTACAATATTGAAGTATAATGGTTATTATCATTGGAAATGGACAGAACAATATGAGCTCAAATCCTGGATAAAGCTGTTTGCATTTTACATACTGCTAATATCCTTGGGAAAGGTATGAATCTATCTATTCTCCCTTCAGTTATGGGTAAATAGTAGGGCAGACTTAGCTCTTTAGCCTTGGTATGGCAACCAGTCTAGGAGAAGGAAAACTAATATCCTTGAGAAAGGTATGAATCTAACTATTCTCCCTTCAGTTATTGGTAAATAGTTGGTCGAACTGAATTCATTAACCTTGGTATGACAACTGGTTAAGGAGAAGGAAAGCTAATATCCTTGGGAAAGGTATGAATCCAACAATTCTCCCTCCAGATAGGGTTAAATAGTTGGTCAGACTGTTTTATTAGCCTTGGTATGACAACTGGTCCAGGAGAAGGAAAATTCTGAATTCAAATGTATGAATGTGACTGATGACCACCTTAGAGAAACTTCACACATCAACGTGTGAAGCCAGTTTAACCCACATCAGGTGAATGTCATCATACACACTCACACACATGTGTAAAGCTGAGCAATTAATATAAGAAAGTGATGATGGCTACACATCAAGATATGTCAGTGTCATTTAATATTTTTTAATCAACAGTCCAAATAAATTTGAATCAAAACGTTTTTAAGAAACACAGAATTGTACAAGTGCAGTACCTGCTATATTCCTCAGACTTAGCTCCACACATCTTTTTTTATTTTCAACACTGAAAATTCATCTTATTGTTAAGATTAGAGGATGCGGAGGACATTTAAAAAATATGATCGCACAGCTTTAGAACTTATCAAAAAGGAAGTCTCAAAGGTGCTTCATTGAATGGGAAATTTGCTGAAATAAGTGTGTGGAATGACAAAGGGACTAATTTGAAGAAAATTAGTCTTTTATTCATTGTTCATTTCAGTCTTCATAAATAAAACTTCAGTTTTTTACAGGAAAATATTGATTTCATTCTCTGCCTTTTCATTTGGTCTTAGTAAAAAGTAAAGTTGGCAACATAGTGACCAGAAGGCTCCCTTTTCAATAGCTACTACACAAAGGTGTAAGGGAGGGTGCTACTCCATTCCCTGGATTGTTCCCCTTTACCTTTGATCCTTACCTTATAATGCTGAGTGTTAAGCAAGGCATAATCAAGTAATATTTTCTGAGTCTTTGGTATGACTCAACCTGGGATTGAACCCCAGTCTCCTGGACCATTGGCGAACACTTTACTCATTAGTCCAATGGCCCGGTTGGTGTACAGATACACAAATAAAATAAATAGTATCAACAAAGAAAAAAATAAGATCTCAAAAAATAAATAATATCCACAGCATTTATCATTAATCAAATTTCCAGTCAATTTTATTTTATTGTCAAGTAGGAAGTGATGCCATTTTATTTCAAGTCAAGTAGGAAGTGATGCCATATTGTGTTACTAGTCTTATCAATTATCTTATACTTTTGGGTGTTTTCACTCAATCACTTGGTTGCCCAGTTGGCTGGGGCTGTAGAATACACCAACTGCTTTTCTGCAGAGGGGTAAGACCCCCCCCAACCAATGAGTGTCCTGGATATGACACTAAACAATCTGATGGTGAGGTTCCAGCAGTGCTGGAGCTTTGTGGAATGTGGAGTACCCCTTCATTGCCATTGTTCCCAGGTCCACTCTGGCCCCGAAGTGGTAGCACCTGATAGGGCCCTATCTATGGGTTAAATAGAACTAACTACTTATGCTAAACTGAATTGTTTGAGTAAACTGAATAGCTTGAAATGGAAATGTTTTTGACAATTAAACCGTACTTACATTTGAACTGCGTGCTTGTGCTTAACTGAATTGTTTGAAATAGAACTGTTTTTTCGACATTAAAACTGTATTTACACTTAACTGAATTGTTACATACCTAAATTGTTTAACATAGAACTGTTCTGACATAACTGTATGTAAACAAAATCTATACATAGCTGAAGTAGAATTGCTTGACTAAACTGAATAGCTCGAAATAAAAATGTTTTTTTTTACAATTAAACTGTACTTACATTTAAAACTGCGTGCTTTTGCTAAACTGACTTATTTTAAATTGAACTATTTTTGACACTGAAACTGTACTTACACTAAACTGAATTGTTATATATAACTGAATAGCTTGAAATAGAAATGTTTTTGACAATTAAACTGTGTACTCATGCTAAACCGAATTGTTTTAAATAGAACTCATTATTTACATAAAAATGGATTTGGCGTTAAATAACCTACAAAGGTTGATATGCCATAAAACCAAACCAAACAAACAAACAAACAAATCAATCACTTGGTTTTGTTTTGTTTTTTCCCTTGTTATGAAATGTTTTCTACATTCCTTAGTTCCTGACCCAACAGACAGCAAATATTCTAGGAAATATAGTTGTCAAGAATATCTGGTATCTATCTCGAAAGTACTTTCATCCTTATCTCTAAAAGAAAACACTCAATAAGTCTACTGATCTCCCTCAGAAAGACACAAATCATAGGCTTCTTATCATGTATTTCTATGTTTGAACACATATCTGAATGTGTAAAGGACTATGAAAACAGTATGTGTAATATCACTTGCGCATTTTGTTAAAGACCACAAACAAGTTTTATTTTAACATTTTCTTTTTCATTTTGATGTTTTTCTTTTACTTTTCATATCTTCACACAAGATTATGTATGTTAGGTTCAAGCTAGTATAGAAACTGTCCAGACTTTTCCTTCTAATAATGACCAATGATACACTCAGAGAAAAAAAATGTTAAAAATTTCTCCATAAGTTTGGACTGAACAGATTTAGTTTTATGAGAAGACAAGAAAAAAAAAACCCAACTTATCTGTGATCATTAACAAACTTGTTTACAAGAAAGATAACTGCCAAAATACAGCATACATACATACATACATACATACATATATATATGTATATATTGTCATCCACAACTCTTCAGTGTGGCTAGACATGCTAGACACTTCAAGCTGGGATCGAAACCTGCCTAATTTTATGTTAGACTGAAAATTTATGCGTGCATGTGTTTGTATGTGTTTATAGCATATATAGAGCATATTTGTATATATGTTTGGTTTGAATGCGATGGGTTTTATGGCGTATCAACCTTTGTTGGTTATTTAATGTCAAATTCTCTTTATACATATATAGTAAACATATAGGATTTGTATACACATTTTGTAGATAAAATTTTCAAACAAACCTGTGCTCATTCTTTTTCACACAGTTAAATGGTTTCAAGTATTTCAAAGATAAATAATTTTGTTTGTTAATGATTATTTATTTGAACACAGTTAAATGATTTCAAGTATTGCTATGTAACATTTTAATTGAACATCAGTCATTTGTCTGCACACAGTTAAATGGCTATATGTATATTATTTGTGACTGAATACTTTATTGGTAATTTTGCTTTTAAATAAGTAAGAACTAATTTGTTTGCACACAGTTAAATGGTTTTGGTTATTATGATCTAACATAAATATTTCTATCTAATATTGATAATTCAAGGAGGTTTCATGTATTGCTATTTAACACTAATTGTTCAATTCAATACTATTCATTCATTCATTTGCAGACACTTGAATGGTTTGAAGTATTCCTATGTAATATCAATAATTCTATTTTGCATACAGGTAAACAGTTTCAAGTATTCCACACAGATAATTTTATTTGCACACAATTAAATGGTTCCAAATATTGCAATGTATCACTAACAATTTAATTAAACATCAGTCATTTGTTTACACACAGTTAAATGGTCAAACAGTTCTATTTCTAACAATTTAATTTCACATGTCATTTGTTTGCACAATGTTTAAATGGTCAAACAATTTTTTACTAATAGATAGGACCATATCAGGTACTACCACTCTGGGTCAGAGTGAACCTGAGAGCAATGGCAATGAAGAGGTACTCCACATTCCCCAAATCTCCAGGTCTGAAGCCTAATCATCAGATGGTTTAGAGTCATATCCAAGACACTTGTTGGATGGGAGTCTTATTACACAGCAGAGATGTAGTCAGTGTATTCTACAGCCTCCCAGTCAACTAGGCTGATCTATATATGGGTTTCAGATGTATTTTTCTGTGTATGAAGTAAATAACTTTATACATACATCTAAAAAAATGCCCATATTGTTGTTGCTTTCCTGCTGCTGTAGTAGCTTAAAACATCTCAAAGCAGCACTCAGTCCTTCTTCATTTGAAGCCACTCTGTCCTTTGCCATGTGAGGGTCATTAGCACCCGCTGTCACTTGCCAGATTTTAGGGCTCCCAGTTCTGCATTTTGGAGATCGATCTGCAACTTATCAAGCAAATTTGTGCTGGGGTGGCTGCTTTGTGTCTGGTAGTTGGACCCAATTACAATAAATTCCAGTGATTTTTGTGCTGGTGTTTCTCTGGCCATCAGTAGCATATGACCAAAGATAGAGCATTATAGTTGCACTGCATTTGTGCAACAAGAGTGGTGCAACTATGATGTCTTAAGTAGATATACATTTTAAATAAATTTGTAGTGAAGATATATATGCGTGCATCCACATGCAAGTATATATGTGTGTATGTGTATGTGAATATACATATTTTTATGGCATTCATCACTCTCACAATGGATTTGCCGCTGGATCCCAGGAGATGCAAAGACAAAGTCGTATGAAAAACCAGCAATTACCCATGACACCTGACACCTATATTGCAAAGTGCCCGTGGTGTAATTGTTATCGTCGTAAGAAATGAACACGGCGACACGAGTTCAAATCTTGGATGAGACTGATTGCATTTCACATAGCACTAATACCCTTGGGAAAGGTATGAACCCAATTATTCTCCCTCCAGCTATGGGTAAATAGTAGGACAGACTAGGTTCTTCAGCCTTGGTTAGGCAACTAGTCTAGGAGAAGGAAAACTCTGAATTCAAACCTGTTAAACTCTGCTTAAAAATTGACTTTGTGTCATATCCTGCCCGAGCGGAGGGGTTGGTAAATAGGATATTGCAAAGTGCAATACAACTTGGTATTAGTCCCACTGCAAGAATTGTCAAAAAAGGTTGAACATAATATTGGTCTGCTTTAGGAACAAATACCAGTTCCTGGTTTTGTCATTTCACCATAATTTGAATTCAGAACTTTCCTTCTCTCAGACTGGTTACCTTAATAAAGCAAGAGCATCCAGTCTACTTGATGATTTACCCATAGCTAAGAGGAAAAGAGATGGATTCTTGCCTTTACCAAGTACTTTAGCACATAGTGAAAAGCAACTTTGTACACACACGGACACAACAATATATATATATATTTTCACACACACACACACACACACACACAAAGAAATATATATATATATATATATATATATATATATATAAAACAGAGAGAGAAGCAATTTGGCCTAGCGGTTAGAGTGTTCGCCAATGGCGCGGGAGACCTGCGTTCAATCCCAGGTCGAGTCATACCAAAGACTCAAAAAATGGTACTTGATGCTTCCTTGCTTAACACTCAGCATTATAAGGTATGGATCAAGCTGCATACAGACTACTTTTCATTGTGTCAAAGTGTGATTTTGTCAGTGTTGTCCCATGAAGACATATACTTAAATATCTGCAGAAATATGAGGGGTGTACTCACTTTTGTGATACATTGTATATATATATATATATATATATATATATATATATATATATATATATATATATAGTTTGGAGAAAGTTTAATGGGATAGTAACTGTTAAGACTGAGTTACAAGAGTCAAATAAGAAATATTTTTCAAGTGGGCAAAAACATTAGTAGTTAATTCTTATAAAATCTTTGGAATAGATAATAAACTGCTTTACCAACACTACAGTATTTCTGTAACAAATGAAAACAGATGACCTTTTTGGTCGCTATCTTTGTTCTAATACTCTTAAAATATTCCTATCAATTTATTTCTCATCCTATTTCTCAGTTTTATCAACTCTCCAATCAATATGACATTAAGAGTTAAAGGAAGGGAAAGCCTCAAATTATGAAGATTGTTACAAAATCCCAGATAAAATTAGGGGACAGAAAAGGGAAGAAGGCCAAACCCTAATGGAAGAACATTTCCTTAGACCCAAACATAAATGAGGGATCAACTGCTCATATATGAAGAGAAGGCATGAATGAATCAGTTCCTCGCCCCCAACTAAACTCTTTCTCTCTATATCAACAAATGGAATTACTGCCACATCCTTATTTTCTCCCCACTTCCCAAAACTTCAGTGATGTCATTACTATTTATCTCCTCCCCTTCTATTAACTTGGTTGTTTTTATGGCTTTGTCATCAATAGGATCAATTTGCATTAACAGTTAATATCCAGAGATGTCTGCAATACTTGACTTAACAGGGTTGCTAGTCTAATAGTCTTTAAATCTCGCATGCAATATAGATTTATCTCATTTCAAGTCATTTTTTCCTTATCTTTCTCTGTAGTGTACTTACCAATCTCTGAGGTTTATAGTAATCACTATAGATTTTAGCCAGAGGAAAAAAGACCTTTGCAAAAGACCAAAAAAATACATTTGTTCGACTGAAAAATGGATTCCTTTCTTATAATCTATTTTTATACAGCCAAATGTTGTTTCAACAGTCTACAAGAGAAGTAAATAACTTTGAAATCAGGATTTTGCAAGAGGATTGTTCATAACTGATGGTCCTTGGTTAGTTTAGTGAATAAAATGAAATAACCTTTTTCTATCTGTAAAACTGGTTTTAAGTCCTAACCAACTTTCTTCTTCAACTGATTTTTTAAACATATACTTTTTATATATTTCACAAAACATTAGTTTTTAATTAGTGTAACTCAAAAACTTTTTTTTAAAAAGAAATAGACTAATTATAGAATAAAACATCTCTTCCTGTGAATATGCAAAATTTTTCACCAAAAAATAAGGACACATTTTTAATCTTTTTTATTGGGTAAAAAAGAAAATAAATTAAATAAATACATTTTTTTATCACTGAAACTCAACAGGCAACTAAGAATTGAATTTAGATTTTTGTCATATTGAAAAAAGTCTTCAGAATTCAAAAAGATAAAATTATGATAATGTTTCAAACCACTGACAAGTTTAGAGATACACACATTATATATATATATATATATATATATATATATATATATATATATGTGTGTGTGTGTGTGTGTGTATGTGTGTGTGTGTGTGTGTGTGTGTGTGTGTGTGTGTGTGTGTGTGTGTGTGTGTTATATAACATGGTGTCTGTGACCTTGGGTTTCATGCATTTTGCATTCGTTAGATGAATGCAAAATGCATGAAACCCAGGGTCACAGACACTACCATGTTATATAATATATATATATATATATATATGTAAATACTCTATCACTGATATTGAGCACTACTTAACAATACTGCAGCATTTAGTTCTTTATTAACTCAGCAAGTGAGTTAGTAAAAACCATAAACCTCTTTCATATACATGTATATATATATATATATATTCAAACAGGTTTTGTCAAAGATCATGTAATATTTTTTCTTTATGATTTTCAAGTGTAGATGTTCAAGTCTCCTTTGTTTTTCGTACATTGGGATCAAGATGATAGAGAAAGCATCCCATATTTTTTTACCCCACAGAATGAAATAATAAAAACCTTCCAAATAAATAAAACTCACACGAAACAAACAATCACTACAACCAATAATTCACCTGAGGATGACCAGTGATATGGTTGAAAGTGCTTGGATAAAAAATACGGGACACTTTCTCAGTAATCTTAATCCCAATTCATGAAAAACAACAAGACTTGAACATCTACACTTGAAAATCATAAGAAAGAAATATTCTGTGGTCTTTAATAGAGCCTGTTTAAACAATAACTTATACAATATATATATATATATATATATATATATATATAGTATCGTTACATTTATTGGTAAAAACAAACCAGTCATTGGCATAATGGTTAGTGTTCACTAATGGCTCGGGAGACTTGGGTTCAATCCCAGGTCGAGTCATACCAAAGACTTTAAAAAATGGTACTTGATGCCTCCTTGCTTAATACTCAGCATTATAAGGTATAGATCAAGGTAAAGTGGAGCAATCCAGGGAAAGGAGTAACGCCCTTCCCTACAACTTGGTGTAGTAGCTACCAAAAAGGGACACTTGGTGTCACCCTCGACTAAGGTCACCAACTTTACTTAGATTTATAAGATTTCTTTAAGAAAATGCAATGGTTTTTGGTTGAGAGTAGTCCCTTTCAAATAGTCTTATCTAAACCACTGGGGGAGAGATTTAAAAGCACAAAGCATCAACAGGATTTTGATAAGCTTATTGTCACAGTCTGACTGGGTTCATCTCTAAATACTTTCTGAAGAAATTCCAAGAAATTTTGGCCTGAACTTGAACAGAGAATTCTTGTCACTGCTTGTGACAGTGAATAAACTTCTAGACTATATTTAGATCTTAGTATCACTTGGTATGTTTTACCCAACCCATCCACCATAGATAGGATGTGACACCAAGTAAATTTTTTAGTGGAATAAAGCTGGTTTGAATTCAGAATTTCTTTTCTCCAAGACTGGTTGCCAAACAAAGAGTAAAGAACCCAGTCTTCCCTACTAGGGAGAAGAATTGATGGATCGATGACTTTTCCAAAGACATTAGAATGAAGTGAAATGCATACAGTTTTGCAAGGATTTGAACTCTGATTATCAAGTAAAGGAACAGTTTTACAAAAATTTCAGAACTAAACTTATGCCCCAGAAAATGCCCGTGGAAAAGCTTAGTAAACTATTGGTAATTATCTTACTTGCTACTTGCTTATATAAACTAAGTAAAAAGTAAAGTTGGCAAGCTTAGTCGAGGGCGACCCGAAGGCTCCCCTTTTGATAGCTACTACACCAAGGTGTAGGGAAGGGATTGAACCCAGGTCTCCTGGGATATTGGCAAACGCTCTAACCATCATGCCAATGTCCGCAGTGAGACGTCAGTTTATGATAATTTAAGTAACAAACAAGCTATCCAATTTTGTGTGCTTTTAAAAATGTTATACTATTTTCCTTAATTCATTTTGAATCAAGATGGCGACCTTAGTCAAAAGTGACTCAAATGCTCCCTTTTCAATAGCTACTACACCGATGTGTAGGAAAGGGCACTACTCCTTTCGCTGGATTGCTCCACTTTACCCTTGATCCTTACCTTATAATGCTGAGTGGTAAGTAAGGAGGCATCAGGTTCCATTTTTCAAGTCTTTGGTATGACTCGGCCTGGGATTGAACCCCTGTCTTCCAGGCCTTTGGTGAATACTCTAACAGCTAAGCCAATGGAGTGCCCTGAAATGTTCTACATTAATGACATCTACCAATGTAAGTGAAGATCTAATGCTTTAAACTTAACAAATTTATATTGGCAAATGAATCAGATCACAAAACAGAATAAAAACAAAAGATAGAATCCATCACTTGATAAATAAAGAATTCACTCATGAAAATGCTTCATATATTTAACAGATTCATAAACAAACATGTCTAAGTGGTTCTGTCATCCCTTTTGAATGTGAGGTGATCTAATTTTTGAGTGCTAATTCTTAACACAAAATCCATTTTTACTTGCAGTCCCCCAAGACTAAATGAATAGTTCCTCTACACACACTTACAATACTCTGGTGATTTGCCTGTGTGTCCAAACTTGGTGATAAGTGAAGAATCTAGAGAAACTGATGTATGAAGAATTAGAAAGACATTTAAAAAATAAAAAAGAGAAAAAACCCAGAAGGATGTTCCAAAAATAATGCCTCCTATTTATTTCAGTTTGGCTTCTTTGTTTAATGGCATATCAGCCTTCATGAGTTATCTAATGCTAAAGCCATTTCTTGTAGATGAACAGCAGTGATAATATTCAACCCATAGCTGGGGGAAGGATAAGGGGGATCATATCTCTGAAGGGTATTAGTCTGAAGGTGAACAGGGGTTCAATCCCAGGTTGAGTCGTACCAAACCTCTCTGCACGAGCAAGATGTGACACAAGGTCAATTTCTAAGAGGACTATGTATTCACCCAACCCCTCTGCACGAGCAAGATGTGACACAAGGTCAATTTTCAAGAGCACTATGTATTTACCCAACCCCTCTGCACGAGCAAGATGTGGTACAAGGTCAATTTTTAAGAGGACTATGTATTTACCAACTCCTCTACACAAGCAGGATATGACACAAGGTCAGTTTTTAAACAATTACAGGTTTAAATTCAGTTTTTCTACTCCTAGACTGGTTGCCATACTAAAGTTAAAGAGCCTAGTCTGCCCTACTATTTATCTATAGCAAGAGGGAAAATAGTTGGAGTCATACCTTTCCTGAGGCTATTAGCACTATGTGAAATACAAATAGCCTTGTCCAGGATTTGAACTCAGGTTGCTGTGTCCATCCAAAAGGGATCATATCTCTGGAGGGTATTAGTCTGAAGGTGAACATAATAACACAACTGAAATTTGAACTTTCATATTTCAAGGCTGCAGTTCAGCAAATTAGCCATTACAACACAGGGATTCGCCCTTATTTATTTCCAGAAAAATGCAGCATAAATCTCTCCTTTTCATACCATAGAAGAGTAAAAGCTAATATAGCATGGTTCCAGTTTCAACACAGGATTTATCAAAACAGAGTTGCAGAGAGAGTGAAACTACTTTAGGGGTTCTTACTCTCCACATCTTTCCCATGAGTGGGTATACTAACAAGCAGCAAAAATTAAAATTCAGAGTTGTTCTTCTCTTAAACTGGTTGCCCGTCAAGGCTAGGGAACCATTCTGCTCTACTATTTACAAAACCAGATTGTGTGGTAGCTGGAAGAATATTATTCAGGGGCGTTTTAATGAAGTGACACTGCCTGCTTATAAATATGCATATTTACATGCACGCACATGTGTTATGCAAATATGACCATACAGCATACATATAGAACAAACATAAATGGCAGTCAACAACAGAACACGTTAGTTGACAAGTAGATACCATTATGTACATACCCCCAACACCCCAGTCCAACCTCAGCCAACCCAAAACAGATAATAAACCGGATGTCCAACTAATACAGACTAAAAAATGCCACTGATAGAAGAACCTTTACAGCCATAGAGAGTATGCAGAATGCAGTCAAATCTTAGCATATTTTAGCACAGACCTTGTAAAAGTTATACAGGAGATTAGCAGTTGTCCACACAGCTAGTCTCCCCACTCTGTGACACCAGTATTGTCAGAAGTGTTATACAACTTGATATCAGTGTGATCAGAACAAGACAGAAAACAATGTTGAACTGACTTAGAGATTCCAGTTCTCAGTTTTGGATTTTTCGTTTTTCTACACAACCAAGACTAGAGAATCCAGTCTGCCCTACTATTTTACCCATAGCTGAGAAGTAAGATGGATACATGCCTTTCTCAAGAGCATTAGCAGAACGGGAAATGCAAACAGCCTCAGTACAGCATTTGAACTGAGCTCATTTTCTTTGATCGTAACCATTATGCTAACTGTGCCTTGATTATGCAGTTATATAGTGATAATGAAATTACACTTCCATGAAGCCAGCTGCAATTGATATTTATGAAAATCTAAATTCAATTGATTTTTAACTCAGAACAGACCCCTAAATTAAATCAGCAATTTTATTTTGAGTCACCTGAGAGACCAAATGAAAAGAGCAGGTCAGGAGCCATTGAAATACCCATAGATTGAGCGATCAATCTCATAGACATCTTTGATGAGGTGAATCATAAGAATAAAAAAGAAAATGAATTGATCACTGCAAAGCATGTGTTAGTTAACTTTCAGTGATCTAATAGAAATGTTATAGATAACTTTAAATGATGTGAAAATAAATGCTTGTCAAATGGAGCAAAGCTTGAGCAATGATTTTCGTATTTAGAGTACAAAGAAAATAAATAGAAAAAACTCTATCCCAAAAAAAAAAAAAGGAAATAGATAAAAAAAAAGATCAACATTCCATTGGTAGATATGGATACTTGCCATAACCTATTAGATCACCAGGGTGTTATCTCAAATAATAACATTTCATAGGGTGAGTGTTACTTGGCAGTACCCATCTCCTCTCCTAGTACCTATTATGTCATTGGAGTGTCATGATGTGTAATTCTCCTTAATTGTATCTCTCAGAGAAATGGGTGTTACTTCACAGAGCCATCTGTTCCTAAATTGAAAATTCATCTCAAGGGTAGAATTTGAGGATGTGGAGGACATTAAAAGACATATGATGATGCAGTTTTACACCATATCAAAAGAAGAATTTCAGAGATGCTTCAACTGATGGGAATTTTACAGGGACTAGTGTATTAAATGCCAAGGAAGAAAAGTTGAAAAAAATTATTACTTTGAGCTCTGAGCTCCCAATCCTAAATTTACCCTCGACTGTTTGAGTGTATTCTTGGCACAAATAAACTGGTGCTACAGTGTGGAGCAAAACAAAAGTGCCACCAGTATACCATTATAACTGGCTCAAAGAATTAACATTTCTTTATTGTTCAGTTCAGAATTGGTAAATACAGTTTCAGTCTCAATCTTTTAACACATCTTTACAAGATTAGTTTGGTTTGGTTTCTTCGTTTAATTAATGGCATGTCAATCTTTGAGGGTTATTTAATGCCAAAACTATCCTTGTAGAAAAACAGTAGTGCTACTATTTGACTGGAGTTTGATCTTCTTACAATGTCACATTCCAGCATCTTAGCCACTGCACTAAAGGTACAAAAACTAAATGTTGTATTCTGTGATACTTGAAAGAATGAAGCAGAGGAGATAATTTTTATAGACAACCAATGGTTACACTTGTATTAAAGTCTTAGGAAACACATGAGCCTCTTCTTCCATGAACACTACTCTATCTTCTTGTTACCATAATAGATGAGAAAAAAAGAGGTAAGTCACTTTCTACAAAATCATCAGCATTGAAAATAACAGTAGTCAGCATCTTAAGTCATACAGAAAGCATTGGATCCTGCCAGATCACCAAAGTTAAATAGTGATGAACCTGCACAGTACTTAAATGATTTTGTTTGGTTTGGTTTGGTTTGGTTTTATGGCATATCAACCACTGTAGGTTATTTAATGCCAAATCCTCTTTATACATGTATATTGAATATATATGATTTGGTTTGGTTAGGTTTTATGGCATATCAACCATGATCGGTTATTTAATGCCAAGTCCACTTTATACATGTATATTGAATATATATGATTTGGTTTGGTTAGGTTTTATGGCATATCAACCATGATCGGTTATTTAATGCCAAGTCCTCTTTATACATGTATATTGAATATATATGATTTGGTTTGGTTTTATGGCATATCAACCACTGTAGGTTATTTAATACCAAATCCTCTTTATATATATATATATATATATATATATATATATATTAAATATATATGATTTGGTTTGGTTTGGTTTTAGGGCATATCAACCACTGTAGGTTATTTAATGCCAAATCCTCTTTATATATATATATTGAATATATATAATTTGGTTTAGTATGGTTTTATGACATCTATCATTGTAGGTTATTAAATGCCAAATCTTCTTAATACATATATACATGCTTTTATGGTATATCAACCTTGGTAGGCTTTTTAATGCCAAATACTGTTTATACATTTATATCAAATATATATAATTTGGTTTGGTTGGGTTTTATGGCATATCATAGGTTTTTTATTGCCAAATACTGTTTATAGATATATTAAATATATGATTTGTAAACAGATTTTGTTGATAACATTTTTTAACAAGCCAGAACTTATTTTTTGGCACACAATTAAATGGTTTCAAATATTGCTATGTAACACTAACAATTTAACATCAGTCATTCGTTTGCAACGCCAATGGCCTTGGAGACCTGGGTTCAATCTCAGGTCGAGTCATACCAAAGACTAAAAAAATGATGCTATCTTGCTTAACTCTCAGCATTATAAGGTAATCAAGGGTAAAGTGGAGCAATCCAGGGAAAGGAGTAGCGCCCTACCCTACATCTTGGTTTAGTAGCTATCAAAAAGGGAGCCTTCAGGTCAATCTCGACTACAGTCACCAACTTTACTTTTTACATGATATGTGAGAGATTAATTTTTTTGGTAACTTCACATTTAAATGAATTGAAGCTAATTTGTTTACACACTATGGTTTCAATTATTGCTATTCAACACACAGTTTGCATACAATGAAGTGGTTACAAGTATTGCTATTAAACACGAATTATTCTATTCAACATTTCTTATTTGTTTGCTCACAGTGAAATGGTTCCAAGTATTGTTATGTATCACTAACAATTCAATCAAACATCAGTCATTTGTTTATACGCAGTAAAATGATTAAATAGTTCTATTTTGAACAATTTGACTTAGCATAAGTTATTTGTTTGCACACCATTTAAATATCAAACAGTTCTATTTGACCCATAGATATGACCCTTTCAAGTGCTACCTGTGACGGTGCCTAACATTTATCCCAGGACGGGAGTTTATTTTTCGCACGTGTGAAGTCGGGGCAGTCTGGCACTTGATCCCTCGCAAAATAAGTCCCAGTTAAGATTCCTTCTTTGGGCACATGGGAACTGGCAGATAATGTAGGGGTTAATTTGGGGCTAGACTGACCGCCGCTGGCAAGGGGTTTCCAAATTTCACGTTACACACGTTACACCCACCCACCAGGTCACTTCGTCTTCCTACCCACTAGGCTTAAGGAAGACATGGACCTCTAGGTTTATATATATTATTATTATTTATCGTAGTCGACAATTCCAATTTCTCGTGTAATATTTTTAAAGGTGAATAGGACATTTAGTGAGAATAAATTGAGGTGAAATGAAGCTGAAAAGGAACATGCAAAAGAAGGCAAACAATACAACAAATAAATTTCGACACGAGGGGACATTTCGTCCTAAAAACTGAATTCTTTATCCCTATTTCCTCTGACGAAAGGGCTACTACTTCCGGCTTTAGGGTTCTGGCCAATCATTTGGCCTCTTTCTTCTTCCTTCACCTCCCCCTCTCATGCCATTCATTCGGGCTACTATACTGACCTCTGTATCCCCTTCTCTATCCACCCAGTCACAGAGTGTAGATAGCTTGACCTACATTCTAACTGGATTCGTTACTTCAACCGCGAGGAATTGACCTCTATTCATATCCTTCTTTTAACAGTCAATCTTTGAGGCCTGTTAATTCAAACACAGAAGGGTAGGGGAAATTGATCTTACTTCTCTCCTCTCAGTGGCAGACCACGTGACATACCATTCTGGGTCAGATTGGACCAAGGAGCGATAGCAATGAAAGGGTACTCCACATTCCCCAAAGCTCCTGCATTACTGGAGCCTCACAATCAGATTGTTTAATGTCATATCCAGGACATTTGTTGAGAGAGTCTTACCCCTTGGCAGAGATGCAGATAGTGTATTCTACAGCACCAGCTGACTGGGGTAGTACTTAAATGGGTGACTACTTAGCAACAGCAGGTACTGTAAGCAACATAAGTTCAGGGTTCCAGACTAAGCAAAGCTTAGTACATAACATCAAAAAACATCTGTCAATCATCATGACACATGGGAACCCAGTGGAATTGTCTTTTACAAAATCAAGTTATTCAATATTTCCAGCAGCAAAAAAAAAAAAGGAAATTTCCAAAGTAACTGTGTCAGAAAAGTAAGTCATTCTTTCACCATAGGTCTCCAATCTATTCTATCTCCCTGTCCGAGCCAATTTCTATTTTCAAAGTAAAAACAAATTCATTTTGGAGGAGACTTTTCAGCATGCAGCAAGGGAGGAGAACCTATGGGAATACCTAACATCTGATAATCAAATCCAAAACCAGCTGTCAACCTTAAATTGTAATTACTAAGAGAAATCTATCTGATTATCTTCCGGATAAAAAGAGGCTGCAGTCAAATGGATCAGGAGAGAAACCAGAGAGATGATAAACAAATCTTGAATTACAGACAATCCCAAGATAATGTTATAAACCTCTGGAGCTAACTTAGACGTGACAAGTGAGCATCCAGGTTACACTTGATGCAAAAATACTTATATGAGAAATTCATTTTCTAACAATAGATGTTAAAAAAGAAAAAAAATAATCTTATGTATCTATAACACTAAAGTATCTTACCATATTTAAAGATTGAGTAAGTAAAACATAGTTTATTGATATTTTGTTTTGTTTTGATTCAAAGTTTCTAGATAAGGACATTAGTCCGTAAGCAGAAATGATAATTCCTCTTTTAAGAAATTCAGATATTTTTCAGTTTTCAAATTCTCTAACTCACTATTCTTTCTATTTCAGTTTATTGGAATGATTGATTGATTTAATGGTATGTCAACCCATCTAGGGTTAGTTTATGCCTAGAGGTTCAGAAATTGCATTTGTTGTACAAGCATATTAATATACATGTTGTCAATGTTTGTGGAGGTTTGTGGTGTAATGATTATCGTCGTAAGAAATGGATATGGGGATATGAGTTCAAATGCTGGGCAAGGCAGTTTGCATTTCACATAAAACTAATACCCTTGGGAAAGATACCGATCCAATTATTCACTTTCCAGCAATGGGTAAATAGTAGGATAGATTAGGCTCTTTAACCTTGGTATGGCAACAGATATAGAAGAAGGAAAACTCTGAATTCAAATCTGTTTCAACAGATTTGAATTCAGAGTTTTCCTTCTTAAAAATCTTGTGTCACATCCTGTTCATGCAAAAGGGTTAGTAAATACACACTGTTCAAACAAACAGGTACATCCTTTTTGAAACACCCTAATTAGATCTTCCATCTTATACTTTAATGGTAGTTTTTTGGTAGAATGAAAAAAAAAAAAAGAACAAATGGATAAATAATCATAAATTTCCTTCCTTTAACTTCTGCTTCCATTGTTGTGCTTATGAAAACAAGAAAATTCTTACAAACTTTATTGACAGATTTGTTTAATTTTATTTTGTTTATTACAAGACATAAAAATTGGTAAACAATGAAGTTTATGCATCAAAAATGTACAGTGTCTGGAGATTGTCTAAATCGATTTAATCAACCCATATTATTTCTAGAGTAAGGAATAATCAATGACCAGAAATTAATATCAACCAGGAAATAAGTTACCTCTTATGATTGGCTGACACTTTTGTTGTTCAATGTCTTATTAATGTAATCTAAGCAAATCATATAACGAAGTGATGTCAGTTATTGGAACAAGTCAGACTCCCTTGGCAGAAAAAAAAAAGGATAAGTAAAGTAAGCTTAGAATTTAATCTCAAAAATCTTTGGAGATTCACAATCCTGACATGTTAAAAGGAATTTAATATTGTTCATTTGTCAAATTCTACAACTTAGCATTGTTTGTAAATCAAACTGAGATTAATATTTGGTTTGGTTTCTTTGTTTTAATGGCATATCAACCTTCATGGTTAATTTAATGCCCAGCTATCCTCTTAGAAGAACAGCAGTGATACTATTTAACTCATAGTTGGGAAGATGAGAGGGTTTTTTTTTTATACCTTTCTCAAAGTGAATGTAATAGCATGACTGGAGTTCAAACTTATTTACTTAAAGGCTGCAATCCACCAATTTAGACATTATGCCATGAGAACTCACCCAAGATTAATATTTGTGAAATAATAAAAAATCAAATTAAATCCTTACATTGATTAAGTTGTTTGTCAGGATTTTTCACTATCATTCACCGATTTATGCAGATTAACGTCTCTTAGTTGCTATTAGAGCACAATTTAGAGGACTGATTGATTGATTTTAACAACATGTCAACCTGTCTTAGGTTACTTTATGCCAAGAAGTTAGGGCAGGCACGGATAACCTTTTTCATAAACTAGCCACATGGGACATGGTTCATCAACAAGTGGACTACACTACTAAAAAGTTCAAGGTAATCTTTCATTGAAGGTACCGCAATCATTTTCAAAACAGAAAACCATACATGTAAGCATTTGTCTAAAAATTGGAAAAGATGATTTTTTTTCTTCTCTTTAATGAAAGGATCATTCTTATAAAAAGTTGAAGTTTTAGATAGGCCATTCAGAAAGCTCTGATTACTCATGATTGGGTTAAGGAATCACATTCATTCTACAATCATATTCATATTTTTTGTGTAGTTGTTTTTTAAGATATTTTCTTGCACGGGGTCTTATCGATTACAGAGAATTTTTAAACAAATCTATTTTTCCCATAACAGGTACTATCACTCCAGGTCAGAGTGGACTTGGGAGTAATGGAAATGAATGCATATTCCACACTCTCTAAATCTTCAGAACTGAAGCTTTACAATCAGATGAAGTTTGGTGTCATACACCAGACATACCTTTTAGGGGAGGGATCTTACACCCCAGTAGGGGATACATTCAGTGTATTCAAAGACCTACTGATAGGGCAAACAATTTAGTGAAATTGATTTGGACCCTTCAAAACTAATGAAATCATATCTGTCTCTTCAACAAAACCTGGGTGTATATCTTGTACTATTTACAGTATAATCTCATATGATTGTATTTGCCTTCCACTTCAGGGGTGGTAGAATGTGGTATAAGATTAATCTTAATGTATGTATATACCAACTCCTCCACACGGGCAAGATGTGACACAAGGTCAAATTTAAGCAGAGTTTGAATTCAGAGTTTTCCTTCTCCTAGACTGGTTACCTAACCAAGGCTAAAGAACCCAGTCTGCTGTATTATCTACCCAAAGCTGGAGCAAGAATAATCGGATTCATACCTTTTCACAAGGGTATTAGTGTTATATGAAATGCAATCAGCCTCGTCCAGGGTTTAAACTCGTGTTGCCATGTCCATTTCCTATGATGATAAGCATTATATCATGGGCACCTCCAAATCAAACTTAATGTATGATGATAAAAATTGTAGAGCCTTTCCCTGCAAATGAAACTTTCCCCCCACACAATATTCAGGTATATAAAACATCAAGTACCACAGAGCATTTCACCACAGGGAGTAACATCTACATGCCTGTAGTTATTCCATTCTGGAAGAGTAGCTTAACAGAACTCAACAAATTTCAAACTCTAGGTAGAACCCTCACCCTCACCAGAAGAGAGATTAGACAGCCATCACACTTGAGGGGTTATGTAAAATGACATTATTGTCATGCCAATAAGGACAATAAACCTTATCTATAAAAGGAAGGATGTTACATTATAATTTACAGTACTTTCTCAGCCTACTTTCTATAAGTATAATATCCATTCACCCTACTTCCTCTCACTATCTGAATAAAAGCCAATCCTCTTTGACCATTTTCCTCTCTATCCCTATTCTCCTGTTCATACAAAGTTTACTCAAAGTTACAGACACTTTTATTTAAAGTTATCCCATTAAGGCTGCGAATAATTGTTGTATTAAGCCTTTTATATTTATTAATTTACTTTTTTAATCAGCAGAAAAGAAAGGCACTTTTTTCAGATTCACAATCCTGGCTAGAATCACCAAAATATTTTGTCCCAGAGGATGGCAAAGGAAATTCTCTGAGGGAACCATTCAGCTTTATAATGCTTGTTCTTATGACAAGCTATCTAAGAACCAACGTAAGTAAAGAGGCTGTTCCAAGGTCTAAGACACTAGATGATTTAACTGCAATGTGTATGAAAAGAAATCTGTCCAAAAGCAACTGGTACCTAAACCAACTTTTGATTGTCTACCAGTCTATCAGAGATGCTTGGATCTATCACCAACTTAATATAGTTATTCCTAGAGAAAATATTGTCACATGAGAAACTTTATTAGTATCTGACTTGATTACTCTGAGTTCAAAATATTGGGCTTAGTCTACATAGTGAAACAGCACTCATCCCAAATTATCAGGTTTACAAGTTCAAAGAGTAAAAAATCAAAATATTCAGTATTTAGAAGCTTGTCTAATTGTAAGTTAAAATATATCTGATTCAACCATAAATTCATCTTTTAAGTCAAAATTTTAGTTGGTGTATTCTTCATCCTTCGTAAGTTTTGCATTCAGTATTCCTCAAGGAAATTTCCAAAATAATCCATTTCTTTTATACTTTTATAGGGTGTCTTTAATATTGCTTTTTTTATCAAGATGGAAATCGATAATGAATAAAATGTTAATGTTCTTGAAAAAATAATCACCTTGGCATTCACCATGCTTATTCCAATGAGTTTTCCATTGCTAAAAACGTATTTGAAACTCTTTAAATAAAGTGCGAAGCTGCACCATCAAATTTCTTTTAATGTCCTTCATGTACTCAAATCTTATCCCCAGAGATAAATTTTCAAATTAAAAAAAAAGAAAAAAAATCAAATGCAGCAAGATAACAATGGAAGATGGTGCACTTGCATAATCTTGTGTTTTTTCAAGGATTTCTAATTAGTTTATAAATTGATACTGATCTATTTTCACATTAGTTTACCTGTCCAGACCTACAGATTTTATATATATATATATATGGAAGTAAATAATGGAAAAGAATTTGACAATGGGAAGAAAAATTGGAAAACAAAGTAATCCAAAGTAAAGAATATAATATGAAAGAAAGTCAACATTATAACGTTTTGATTTCAATAAACAATCTTGACATGGTATGCTATAGAGAGAGAGTGAAGGGTAAGTCAATACCCTTACCCCTCTTTATTTGAATCAACAGGCATTAAGAAAGATCGGATAACAGGGACCAATTGATAAAGTGGTAGGGGAGAGAAAGGGCAAGCTATCTGCACCCCATGCCCTTAGTCTGTTGAATGAAAGAAGTCAAGGTCAATCCAGTGGCATGACTCAGAGAGTGGGTGGAAGAGGAAAGTTGGATGATTGGTCAACTGGTCCTTAGCGCCAAAAAAGCAAGCATTAGAGAAATTTGAAGGAGAATTTTCAGTTTAGACAGAAGCCAGCATTAGAACAACATGCTGAGATCTGTAGACTCTGGGAAAAGTCATCCACTCGTAAAAAGGAGAGAAAAAAATCTGAAAATTGAAAACACGTCAAAGATAAGTACAGCTCAAACTGTTTTCCTTCTTCAATTCTTAAATTTTGGAAAGTTGTATGTATTCAAGAAAGAGAAACTGTAAATTTTCTATTTCACCAATAATTAAATTTATTGAATGAACATTGCTATACGACTCAGTTCGGAGGCTTAGACACTTTTACTCAAGTAAGAGAAAAAGAAAGAGAAAAAAAAGAGAAAGAAGAAAAGGGCTGTTGGGAGACATTTTTGTTTGATATTTTCCTGTTGGCTTAATATTGCCGGTACTTTAAAAAGTTTAAATCTCATCATTATTTGTTTGGTCATCACATATTAGAATTTTGTTATATTTTAAATGCACCCTTGTGTTGAAATCTTTTGGTTGTGTTCTTTCCTCTGTCCATTTGACTTCTTTTGCATGTATCTTGTCTCAGCCTTGTAATGCTGTCATTAATTCTCGCTAACATTTTATTGCCTCCTTAAACATTACAAGAGGATTTGGAAATCTGTCAACTGTTAATATTATTTAACCTAGAAGTTAATTCTTCTGTGATCTGAGGGGGTAGGAAGACAAAGGACTTGGTGGTGTATGTGAAAGTGAATTGACACCTCCTTACCAATGTCTGAGGCCAGTCTAGCCCCAAATTAGCCTCCATATTATTTGTTTGTTTATCATATGCCTCAAATAGAAGTCTTAACCGGGATTCATTTAGGTGGAGTGTTAAGTGCCAGACTGCCCTCAGTGATACACATTCTACATAACAGCCTTCTACAGAGGACAATGACCGAGATGTCGATCTCTTAAGGTCAGAGTAGAATTCAACGTCACATAATCATCAAGACTTACAAAACTTATATATATATATAAATACATATATATACACACACACACACACACACACACACACACACACACACACACACACACATACATATATATATATATATATATACACATACACACCCATACGTAAACATATATAATTACATAACCAGCTCATTGGCCTAGTGGGTAGAGTGTTCACCAATGGTTTGGGAGACCTGGGTTCAATCCGAGGTCGAGTCATACCAAAGACTTTAAAAATGGTACTTGATACCTCCTTGCTTAACACTCAGCAATATAAACCCTCGACTATGGTCGCCAACTTTACTATATGTACATACACACAATTATATATATATATATCCCCCCTCTCTCTTTATAGATAGATAGATAGATTCACACATCTTTCCATGTATATATTCATACATAAACACACACCTATACACAAACCTAAGTTGTTTATATGTAACTATTTCTTAAATGCTATATTTTTTTTACAACAAATCAGACAGAAACGAAAACATATCAACAACTTGGTTCAGATTTACTTCCTGTTGATGACAACACACCAGATACATTTCTGTTTTTATCGCTGTATTGAGAGGAAAGATTTCCTTGAAATATTAAAAAAAACATATTTTTACATGTTTCTATTCCAACAGCCTTAGATGTAAGTACATTATATTTTTTCAATGTTTCCTTTGAGTTATAAGCATTATATATTTATATAGGACATTTTATATTGAATAGATATACATGTATAAATGTAGATAAACATACACATACATACACACACATATATGAGGTGCATACGATAAGTTTCCAGACTTTTTTCGTATGGGAATTTAAAATTGTCGTAGACTCTTGAAAATTCACTATGTTATTGCTATACATCTTATGAGATGACTGACCAATTTTTATGATTTCAGATTCAAATGAACAGCTACAGCAGCAATTGGAATACTCCCTACTAAAACCTGATTTTCACAGCTGGTGAATTTCAAAAATGCAATCTGGACTTTAGAAGAACGATATGCAATAAAATTCTGTTTTAAACTTGGAAAAAATGCCACAGAAACGTATGGAATGCTTCACACTGCTTTTGGAGCATCTTGCATGAATCGAGCATCAGTTTTTAAGTGGCATAAGAGATTCAAGGAAGGCAAGCAGTCTGTAATGGATGATGAGAGGTGTGGCAGGAGTAAGGAAGTCAATACACTAGAGTTGATTGGCCAAAGGGTTAGGGTTAGGGTTACTATGTTGAGGCTTTAAAGGAGTTCAGGAAGAGATCCCGTCTGAATACGTCAGCACTCTTGAAATCGGGTCAGTGGCATTTCTACCAGGACAATGCACCAGTCCACAACTCCATCCTTGTCACAGACTATTTGACCAAGATGGGCATCAAGACAGTTCCTCAGCCTCCCTTTAGTCCAGACCTTGCTCCCTGTGACTTTTGGTTATTCCTTAAGCTCAAAGGCTGTCGTTATGAGACAATTGAGGAGATGAAAGAGGCTGTGACAAAGGTCATTAACACGCTCACACAAGAGGACTTTGATGGGGCATTCTAGAAGTTGTTGGAATGGTACAACAAGTGCATTGCAGCCAGAGGAGATTACTTTGAAGGGGACTAGAGTTTCATGTGTGTACTATCAATAAAAGTGCCCATACGAAAAAAGTCTGGAAACTTATTTAATGATCCTCGTATATATTTTAAAAACTAACAATTGGTCACATTAAGGTAATGAATTTTTATTTCTATCTTGTTAAAAAGTATTGAGATAAATCAATGCTCTAAAAAATTAACTGGACTTCTTTAGATCAAATGAGAAAATAGATTAAAATAACTTTCATATTTATAACCAGACTTAAAGAAAAAACAAAATAAAAAAAAACTTATTATTTCCTATATAAAAGTAACCCTTACATATACACACACACACACACACACACACACACACACACACATATACATATATATACACACCCATATGTAAACATATATAATTACATAACCAGCTCATTAGCCTACTGGGTAGAGTGTTCACCAATGGTTTGGGAGACCTGGGTTCAATCCTTGATCGAGTCATACCAAAGACTTTAAAGTAACAATAATTATCGACTTATTTTGGCATGTAAAGAAACATCCACTTTCATCATACTTCATATTTAATAGAGGAAAAATGTACAGCTACAAAAATACATGTCTAAACATTTAAACATTTATATAAAAAAAAGTTATAATTCAGACATATCTTATTTTACTACATCAAATTTTAATCATTAAATTGAAACAAAACAACTTAAAACTAATGTTATTCATGGTAACCCCCCCAAATTACAATAATAGAACAAAAATTACTAATATTAATTCAAATTTTAATTCATTTATCAATTTAATAAATCCTATTTATTTATCTATTTATTCACTTATTTTTCAAAACAGTCTAAATTTATTTCTATGCCTATATCAAGCAATAAAAACACATCTCTGATTTAATAGGCTAACAGGATCAATGTACAACATAATTTGTATCATTTTAAAAAAAAAATAATTTGCTCAGTGGATTTTATTTGCATTGGGCTCTTGACTGGGATTACTTAAATTTATTATTCTATTTTTGCATATTTTGATTGTCCTGCTTGGAATTGTTCCCAACTCCGGATTTACTGGATTGAATACTGTCTTATATATATATATATATAAGGGAGAATCCTCGTGATGTAATGGATAAAGTGCTGAACTGCAGCCTTAAAGTAAGCAAGTTCAAATTCTAGTTGCTCTATTGCATTCACTTTTGGACTAATATCCTTGGGAAAAGTATCATCATCATCATCATCATGCATTGCTAGCATGGATTTCCCTGACCCTCTCTTGCAATTCTTCTCTATGGTCCATCACTTCCAGTAGGTCTTCCAAGCTACATCCAGTATTCTTACAGGGCTTTTGTAGATAAGTTCTAGCTCGTCTGAGTGAAGGGGTCCATAGGAGTAAATTGCTTTTGAGTTTGTTCTTACTTCTTTGACAGAGTCCAGCGTGTCTCATTTGTCTCACCTGGATAGTTTTCGTGATGCTGCTGTTTTGTGAGATGTTGGCTCCAGGATTTGTTCAATACAGCTCGTAGGATTCTTGTGCAATTGCTGCCAAGCTTTTTCCCAATATACTAAGTTAGCGTTAATATGGTGCATCCATATAGTAGTATTGACATGACTGTTGCTTGGAAAAAATTGTTTTTTATTTCATCGGATAGGTTTTACTTCTACATGACCAATAGCCTATCAATAGCTGTCTATGCCTTCACTAGTAGTGTATTAATGTTATTTTTGGTAGATGATATGATGTTTCCGAGGTAGGAGATCTTGTCCACAAGTTTCAGAGAATAACCACTAAGTGTGGAGATGTCTCCTCTTTGTGCTTTAATGCACATGAACTCTGCTTTGTCTACAATCACATGGAGATCTATGCTACCTGCTGCCTGTTCCAGACTATCCTGCAGGGATTCAGCTTAGGTGGGTGTATTTACCAGAAGCTCTGTGTCATCAGCATAGTCTGTGTCCATAGTAGTTTGTACAGGGTATTGTCTGCTTCTTGTCTTTGCCAGAGTAAAGCTATTTTCTTTCATTAAATCAATCAACGTTCAAAGCACATTGTCTTGGCAGATGATAAACAGGTATGGGGCTAAATGTGTTCCATTGCAGCACACCTGCGACAATGTCAAAGAAGTCTGTGTCTCCATCCAGTGAGCAAACTTTTACTTTTGTTTTTATAAAGCATTAATATCGCTGCGATGGTTTCTTTGGAGAGACCATAAGCTAAAAGTATTTGCTCTATCTTTCCTCTGTGTATGGAGTCAAATGCCTTGGAGAAATCTATAAATCATAATGTCGCCTTGAGGTTTTTTACATGAACAAACCTACTTCTCCTCACAGCTATGGTTTAAATTGTATCACTGTTATTCTTTATTCATTACTGTTATCTTTTAGCAAGGATGGCTTTGGCATTAAATAACCCATGAAGGTTGATATGTCATTAAACAAAGAAAACAAGCCAAATACACACACACACACATATACACACTCTAGCATATATACACATATTCACACATATACATATATTCACACATATACATATACATATATTTTGACGGTAGATGCAATTTGTGCTTAGAAGAGAAAATACATATATTGACATATAAATTGCCTGATAAGTTATTAAATAAGAGAAGTGAATTAATAGCTAGATGTAGACATAGGACAAAATTTAAACTATAGACTATAAATTTTTAAAAACATAGAAATAAATAGTGAAACTAGACAAAAAACGTATCCAATATACACACATGAAAAAAATAGGTAGCTAAATAAATAGTATCGAAATTAATATAAGCATTAATATTTCCCTTAAAAGTTATTTATCAAACTTAACAAGAAAGGAAAATAAATAAAATAAAATAAATAAAAATGTTAAATTACCGTAACTATAACTGACGGAAGAATTTTGAAAATAAAATAAATAGGTAAATAAAAAAATGGGAATTCAATAAAATGAGGAGGTAACTCTTTAACTCCCCCCGCCCCGTGTCTATTCTGGTTTATTTATCCATTAGATCTGAAGAAGTCCTGTTATATTTTTCTTCGTGTTTTTGGTTCACACCAGAAACGAAAAACAGGATGGAAATAAATTTATAATCCTAAAATAACCGGTCTTTGGTTTTTTCTTTAAAGATATATATACATATATATATACATATGCACATACATGCACATACACACACACACACATATATATATATATATATATATACACACAGGCATACATATATACACACACTCGCATATATAAATACACACACACATACATACATACATATATACACACACTCGCATATATAAATACACACACACACACATATATATATATATATATATATATATATGCACACTGAGTCAGAGTGGACCTGAGAGTAATAGCAATGAATGGGTCCACACTCCCCTGTTCTCTAGAACTGGAGTCTCAACATTAGATGCAGTTTAGTGTCATACCATGGACATCTTTTTTTTGGAGGGGAGAAGTCTTACTCTTCTACAGGGGATGCAGTCATTGTATTCTAAGCCCTGAAGACAGGTTGATTATTCTTTATATCAAACATCATAGCTGACAATAGTGAAAAAGTAAGTCAGACAGGAGTAATTTTAAGCCAGACACTGACCAATCATTTATTCTTATTCTTGGAAATAATCACAAGAAAAAGTGAAGACAAAGCTGAACTTTGAGCAAGGAGAATAACAGAAAAAAGTATCTTCAAGAAAACCAAAAAGTAGGGAGAAAAAAAAGACAAAACAAAAAAACTATTGTCTCATACGAGAAAAAGTATTTAAACCAAAATTAGAATATTATTACCTCTTGATTGTTTTATCAATATAAATACTTGATGAAAATAGCAGAAAGTGTCTATTATCTTGAATCTGGCATATGGAAAAACAATTTTAGCCTATAACAGCATTTAAACTACAGATACAGATATAAAAGAGAATGAAATTTTTACATTAAATATTGTACAAACTTTGTAGGGAGGGTGTCTAACTTTTGTGGATAACTTAATCAGTAAGACAAATTTGGTCTCAGACAATAGTTTTAAAAATATTCCTTATTTAATCAACCTTATTGTCTTTTGTTTTTCCAGTTAAGGTTGGACAATGTTTAAAACAGTCAAATAAAAAGAAAGCATACATACCTAATTGATAGTAATAAAAATGAAATAAGCTTTATAATATAAAAGAGTTTAAAAAATGTTTCTATGTATTAAAAGTAGAAGACATATCTCCCTGTTTTCTGTATGATTTAGTGTGTATGCTAGTTGTTAGTGTGTATTTAGTGTGTATTTTAGTTGTTAAATTATTTTGAGCAACATGGATGCCTCAGATGATATAAGGATTAACTAAGCTAGCTAATTAAAATGAGTCTCACAGGGTGTCCAGTATTTATAGCCCTGGGCTACAATTAAACTATTCTGAAGAATATTGCTTCTTTTTAATCATTTTTAATTAACTAAAATAGATGTGTAGCATTGAATATTTTACTATCTTTATAGGAAGAAAAAGGTCTTCATTTTAAGCTAATGTAGCAGTAAGAGAGAGATTGGATCATGAACAAGTTTTAAAAGGTTCTTCAGTTAATAACCTTTTAGAACCCCCCCCCCAACAACAAAAAAAAACAAACAGTTAGGCATTAATAGGAATGTTTAAAACAGTCAACTAAAAGGATACCACACACACCCAAATTGACGAACAGTAAAACAAAAATAACTTAAAAAAGAAAAAGAATTTAAAAACATTATTTTTTCTGGCAAAAGTAGAAAGCAAATCCCTTGCTCATTTGTAAGATCTTATCTTGTATGATATTACATGGTATTTCACTTGTTATAGAATTATTTTGAGTAATATTTTTCTTTTTCTCTATGTTTAGTTGACTGAAATAGATGTCCAGATTTCTCAATTTTAGCTGTTATCCCTTGAAAAGTGAATAGGGCTAATATAATAGAATTAGTCAAACCATCTCAATTGAAATAAAAGTTGAAATGTAGTGGAGGGTATAGCTTTTTTTTTTTTTTTATCCCTTTTCTTTTTCTAAATTCAGTTTTCCAGTGGTTAAATGAAAAACACATGTTGGAGATTTTAGGAAAAGCAGCAAGGATTTTCTTTTTCACAAGACATAAAAATAAAAAAGATAAAATGTGAAAGCTTTTTTTTCCCCCTTTATATCTGCAATTGTGAATGTATGACTTTATGATACATCAACTGCTATATGAGTCATAGCTACCTGCAATGATATAACTTACCTGGATTATCAATAACAAGCATATTGCACTAGACCTTCAGTTCTAGAGAATCTATGACTAGCAAGATCATCTGGCTTCATGCTGGGAGATCTCACCCTCCCCTAAATTCCCACTATAAAAACAACTTCGTGTTAAATCCAGGCATGGATAAATATCTACTTGTAATAACATAACTTGATGATTACCAGATTTATTTTGTAGATGATTTTCTAGTTTAAAGAGTTTGGTCCACACTGAGTGTCATATCATTATGGTCTCATCTTTGTAAATATTTTGAGTTCAATAACACAGTAAATATCTACATCATTGTCAGCATCATATTATTTTATAATGATTTTATAAAGTGACTTGGTTGGGTGGTTTTACAATGTCAACCCTTGTTGGGTTATGTTATGCCAAGTCAGTTTAACAATTATGGTCTCTAATTATATACAGTAGAAAAATGTATCATGTCAAACCTTGTTAGGTTATTTTATGCCAAATCAGTTTAACAATTATGGTCTTCAACTATATATAGGATGAAAATGTATCTTTACAACAAGTAAACCTTTCATACTAAATTGCAATATCATTGTTTTAAGAGCCAATGTATCAATATAGGTCTGAATTATTTCAAAAATTATTTTAAACAGATCTATTTGAACCATATATGAAACATTTTAAAAACATTTTTCAGTAACTGAGATTTAGAATACTGGTAAAATGAAATGTACTGCATAGTACAGGGATTGAACTTGTCCTACCACTCTGGGTCAAAGTGAACTGGGGAGTAATGCCAATGAAGGCATGACTCCATACTCCCCAGAAAATTAATTATCATATACCAATAATTCATCATGAATATATGTAAATATTAAAAAGTAAGAGTTTCCTCTTTTTTTTTTGTTAACATTTTTCAGTAACTGAGATTGAGAATACAGGTAAAAATGAAACGTACTGCATAGTACAGGGATTGAACTCATAACTTCCAGGTTATGAGTAATATTTTATTTATTTTTTTTTTTTAAATCGATCAGTCCCACCTATTAATTAGAATGGTTCTGCCAATGGAGAGATATAAAAGTTAAGACAGTTTCTCTCCGGAAACAACTTTTTTCTTTTTTTTTTGCCTTTGGGCAGGCCACCTTGGTATTCATATTGGGTGGTTAGAATTGTCCTTGAAAACTTGGTCTCAGGGAGCTGTCCCCCCAGGCTTTACTTGCTTTACAATGTTGAGTTGATTGCTCACCATCTGAAGTGCTCCATTAGGGAAATGCCAACAGGGCCTAGTATTTTTTACATGTGTCATGTATGAGTCTTGATTCGTGCACCTTCCTCACTATAAAATGACCTTCTGCGTCATTCTGGCTTGGCAGAAGGTCTGATACACCCCAACATACTGACTTCTCTTTTTTTGTCTTTGGGCAGGTCATCTGGCATTTGTGCCAGGTGGTCAAAAGTCTGTTGAACACTTGGCTTCAGAGGGCCATTCCTTCAGGCTTTATCTGCTTTACAGGGTTGAGTTGACTGCTTGGCAGCTAAGGTGTCCCTTTAGAGAAATGCCAACAGGGCCTAGTATTTTTTGCATGCATCATGTATGAGTCTTGATTCATGCGCCATCCTCACTATAAAATAGCCTTGTGCTTCGTTCTGGTTTGGTGGGAGGTGAGATACATACTGACATACCGACTTTTTATTTTTGCCTTCAGGCAGGCTGCCTGGTATACATGCCAGGGGGTTATAATTGTCCTTTGAACACCTTATCTCAGGGGGCTGACCTCCCATGCTTTACCTGCTTTGTAGGGTTGTGTTGATTGCTCAGCATCTGAGGCACCCCATAAGAGGAATGCTGACAGGGTCAACTATTTTCTTCCACCTGCCATGCATGAATTTTAATTCGTGTGCAGTCCCCACTATAACATGATCTTGTGGCGCATTCTGGCTTGGTGGGAGGTCAGATACATACCAATCATTTTTTTTTCATGTTCTCTGGAGAATATTTACCATTCTGCTCTAACCATCCTTTCCTTTCAGGATTTTTGTCAATTACTGAGAGAGTTAAGTGGATTAAAATACAGAGGAAAAGAGAAGACCAGCAAGTCAAAGAAAGCTGAGACTGAAATTGACAAAGACTATTCCTTAATTTAAATTTCATTAGATCAACAAACCATTCTAATATACTGTTTCATGCCCTTGTAACCTGAAGCCCCAAATTCTTAAAGTCCAGTTTTTGGATACCATCCTCTGAGATTAAACTTTCTCACTATACCTAAAGGAGTAGGATCAGAGTCAATTCAAAAAGAAAATTCTTGGAATTACCCACATATAGACACAAGAAATCCCAGATTAAATTCAAATTTTTGTCAAAATCTACTCTTGCAGTGAGACTTAGGTAGTGAAGAAACCATCTTAATATTTGGCCATCCTGCACCAGAATTCACTGAAGAGGATGTTATTAAATTAATGTTATGATGATAATTATTCATGATGGGAGGTAAGAAGCATATCTGTAAAAAAATTTTCTGGTTCTAGTTTCAAATTTAATTATTTTACTAGATATTTTTTACCAACAATTTTTCCTTATAAGAAGTGCATCTGTTTTTAATCAAATTAAAAAAAGATTCTAGTTTTAGGGCATAAAAAGAAATCCCAGTTAGACTTTAAACCAGAATACACACACACACACACACACACACACACACACACACACACACACACACACACACACACACACACACACACACACACAATTTGATTTACATATTATTCACGCAATCTGATCTCACTACAAAGTAACAAAACAATCTATTGTTATGGTAATGTGAGGCATATAATCTATTGATAAAAATGAACTGTGTGTGTGTGTGTGTGCTTTAAAAATGCAAGAAGCACTCTACTAATTTTCACCAAATGTAGCTGATTTTCAGGTATATTCTGAGAAAATAACTTTTATACCTACTATGCAAAAAATTTTAGATGACAAGACACACCAAATTGATATGATTGTCATCTCAAAAATCAAGAGATTACTATCAAATATCAGAGTTATCTTTCCTTACCTATGTAGATATTTTTAAAAACTTTCTTCAACACCTGATAAAAAAAATCCCCAAACTTGAATGAATTTTATTTTCATTAGGCACAATTTTTTACAACATTATTTAAAAGAAAGGTTGACAAAAATTCTCTTTTTATTAGAAGAAATGATATAAGAAAATTATTGTACAATCGCACATACAAAAACAATCAAGGAAGGCTAGGAAAATTAATAAAAGCAGGTGAAAAATATGTAGAGTTTACAATATTCTAAGTCATCAATAGGAACATGGGCAGCTGCAACCAAAGACTGCCCCCACTTCTAATAATATATGATAACAAAATATACTTAGTAATATATAAGTGTAGTCTACCTTGTAAAATAATAGAAGTAAATAATGGAAAATAATCCAACAATGTGGAGAAAAATATGGAAAAACAAAGTAATCTAAAGTGAAGAATTTAATATGAAAGAAAGTCAATGTTATCATATCATATTTACCGACCCCTCCGCTTGGGCAGGATATGACACAAGATCAATTTTTAAGCGGAGTTTAACAGGTTTGAATTCAGAGTTTTCCTTCTCCTAGACTAGTTGCCTCACCAAGGCTGAAGAACCCAGTCTCTCCTACTATTTACCCATAGCTGGAGGGAGAATAATTGGATTCATACCTTTCCCAAGGGTATTAGTGCTATGTGAAATGCAGTTAGCCTTATCCAGGATTTGAACTCATGTCGCTGTGTTCATTTCCTACGACGATAACCATTACACCACGGGAAAGTCAATGTTATAATGTTTTATTTTCAATAAACCACCATCAAGACTTACAAAAGTTGTTATGAAGTGTTGACTTGCTTTCATATTAAATTCTTCACTTTGGATTACTGGTAATATAATATAATATATAATAGCATAGTCTAACTAGTATTAACTAATTAGACTACAATACTCTCTGTCTCTGTCTCTCTTACTCTGATTATAACTTACTATACTGGAGTTTTCTCTCTTTATATTCTTTCAATCTTTTACAAATTCTTTTGACTTTCAACTTTTTCTCTTTTTCCTTATTTCCTTGAGTGATTAAAAAAAATTTCATTCAATGGTTACACCTACATTCTCAATTCACCAACACAAATGACACCATCTCAAATGCATCAGTGTCAATCCATATGTAAATACAAGGTGTGGTCAAAACTGATTAGACTGAAGCTTTAAATGTTTTAATCAGGAAAAGAAGATTGGTTTGGTTTGGTTTAGTTTCATGGTATATCAACCATTGCAGGTTATTTAATACCAAATCCTCTTTATACATATATATTAAATATATATGTTTTGGTTGGGTTGGGTTTTATTACTTATTAACCATTGTAGGTTATTTAATACCAAATCCTCTTTATACATATATATTAAATATATATTATTTGTAAACACATTTATGTTTTTAAATGAGCCTAAATTCATACTTTTGCACACAGTTAAATTGTTCTAAGTATTCTTATGTATCACTAACAATTCAATTAAACATCAGTCATTTGTTTACAAACAGTTGAATGGACAAACAGTTCTATTTCTAACAATTCAGTTTAGCATAAGTCATTTGTTTGCCTACAGTTTAAATGCCAAAAAGTTTTATTTGACCCATAGATAGGACCCTATCAGGTGCTACCACTCCAAGTGAACCTGGGAGCAACAGCAATGAAGAGTAGTCTACATTCCCCAAAACTCCAGCATTACTGGAGCCTCATCATCAGATTTCATAGTCTCATATCCAGGACACACATGGGGGGGGTCTTACTCCTCTGCAGAGATGCATTCGGTGTATACTACACTCCTAGCCAATGGGGTTATTTAAATCAAGAGTGTGTGTGTGTGTGTGTGTGTGTGTGTGTGTGTGTGAGAGCATGGGGGAGAGAGAGAGAGAGTATATATATGCACATCAATCAAGATCAAACAAGATGTCTCAAAGAAGTAGCACATATGTTAGGCCTATTTAGTGGACCAAATATAGAAATGAACACAATCTGGGAACCAATAGTTGAAATTGCCAAATAAAATTGTTTTTAAAGTAAATTACTTTAGAAATATCAAGAATAACTGACACTATTGGATTTTATGTTTCAAATTCATCTCATGAAACTTTTTGTGATGCTTTTCAGATTGATAGACGTGATCAACAGTCAAACTTTAAAAATGATTTCCCAGGTTGAATTATTTCTATGCCTAGATAAACGAGGGACACCTGAAGAAGACTGGAGGATACAGTGGTCGAAATGTTGTGTTTCACTTTACCACAATAAAGATGAGGACAATAGTCCGAAAAATCGCAAACAAAATAATACAAATCAAGCCTCATCTCAGAGTAGAGTGTTCACAAATGGTCTGTGAGACTGGGGTTCAATCCCCGGTTGAGTCATACCAAAGACTCAAAAAATTGTACTTGATGCCGCCTTGCTTAACAGTCAGTATTATAAGGTATGGATCAAAGGTAAAGTGGAGCAATCCAGGGAATGGAATAGTGTTCTTCCCTACACCTTGGTGTTGTAGCTATTAAAAAGGGAGCCTTCAGGTAACTCTCAACTGCAGTTGCCAACTTGCTTTATATCTTGAAAAAACTGGAAATAAATCTAAACGTATGAAAGTGTATAAAGATGAAAAGACACATGGCCTTCACAGGATGATTTCATTTGTAGAAGAGAACATTTTCCTCTGAAGACCTTGTATTTTTTTTTATCTATATGTATATAATATATGTATAAATATATTAAGTTAATATATAATATATCATATTATATAATATAAAATATATTATATATTAGTTAGCGACCATGTTCAAGGGCGACCAGAAGGCTCCCTTTTCAATAGCTACTACACCGAGGTGTAGGGGAGGGTGCTACTCTTTTCCCTGGATTGCTCCACTTTACCCTTGATACGTACCTTATATCGCTGAGTGTTAAGCAAGGCAGTATCAAGTACCATTTTTAAAGTCTTTGGTATGACGTGGCCTGGGATTGAACCCAGGTCTTCCAGATCATTGGCAAACACTCTACCCACTAGGCTAATGAGTTATTATAATATATCATATATATTAAGTTAATATTGATATATATATTTATGAATATTAAGTTTTATTATTTACTATTGTCTTTTAAATAGTCTCCTAATTAATGTTTTCATTGGGGGGAGGAATCTCCTCATAGTGCAATGGTTAAAGCGCTGACCTGCAGAATTGTAGTAAGTGAGTTTGAACTCCAGTTGTGCCATTATGTTCACTTTTGGAAAAATAACCTTAGGAAAGGTATGAACCACTTATCCTCCCAGCTATGGGTTAAATAGTACTGCAACTATCCTTCAAGAAGGATGGATTTGGCATTAAATAACCCAAGAAGGCTGATATGCCATTAAACAACAAACAAACAAATGTTTTTATTAACAGATGATTAAGTTTATTTTATTCAGCAAATGGCTCAAAATAGAAGAAATCCCCCAAATCATTGTAGGATCAAACTGAATACATTATATTTAATGATATCAGGCAACTTGTAAGTTGTATATTATAGGCTGGCAATGTCAAAAACATTGTTAGTTTTCAACACTACTGAGATATAATAACCAGCAGGGTTTTTTGTCTGTCTGTTTACAGTATCATGAGAGTATTTATAGTTGGTATCTGTGAAACAGCCAGGAAAGATGGCTGTCATAAAATTGGCTTTCATACAGGCGTTGACGGTCTGGAAGGGAAGGATAAGACTTAAAGCCAAGCTGGAAAAAAATGTCTGTTGATCCATCACTTAAAAGCAATTCTCTTTTACATACTGAGTCTGTCATTCTTCCCTTCTCTTTTATCTCCTTTCTTTTCTTTTCTTTCTTAAATCATTTGGCTTTTTAAAAGTTTTTATTTCAGCTCTCTTCTAATTTCATATCCGATAAAATGTCCTTAATAAAGAGGCAAGAACACGAAATGAAAGAGTTTGAAGCATGTCACCTTTAAAGAAAATATTCAGGCATAAACCCAAAAGAAGAAAAATCAAATTTCAAAACATCTCTTCTTTCTGTTTCACTTTTTTCTCCGATTCCCTTTTATAACTTAAAAAAAAAATTTTATTTCCTTAAAACACTTTTATGCCGAGGTAAATTGTAAAAGATTTTACCAAATGCTAAAAAACAAAAATGATTCCATTAAAACTTAATTTAAAATGTTTTTGAGTCATTTTACCAATTTTTAGCGGGAAATATACCTATTCAGAATTTATATTCTGAAAATTTACGATATTATGCTTAGATGGTATATCCTGAAAATTATTATAGGATTATTCTATATTAAAAAAAAACAACTAAAAAGCACAAGTCAGAGTGGAGTGTTCAGTTTTTAGTAATTATAAATGATTTGTTAAAGCCCTTTACAATTACACAGTAATATTTGTTTTTCATCTTCTACTTCTATGATGTTTTCCTATTAACTTCAATAATTTTTTTCTGATCTTAATTTTTTTCAGTACTACTGTATAGTTGCACCAGTTGAATTCTGATCAAATACCAGGAGAAAAAGCGAAATGGAAACTACACAAAGAGGATGCATCCAGTTTTCAACTAATCCTGGAAGCAGCACCCTATAAAATAACAACTGTGTGGCCACTTACCTCCCATCTTACAAACCATCCAAGTGAGACAAACAAGAGACACTGGGCAACCCTAGAGAAGTAAGGTCAAACTCATAAGCAACATTCTCTGATGGAATCTAACACATGGACAGATCAGTATCAGCCTACCAGCAAAAACTTATATTCATCAGCTCTGTGAGGACACTGGATACTGTCAAGAGAACTTGCCAAGAGCCATGTTTGAGAGGGAAGGATGGTGAGAGAGAGAGAGTCAAAGTAATCCATGTTGCTGATATATCCTGATGATGATATACAATTATTACAACTTCGTGTCTCAGACTTTCTATGATATTCTGATTTATTGATTATAATGGCATGTCAATTCGTTTAGTGTGTTTTTATACTTAAAGGTTAGGGAATTGTATTCATTGTACATTCATATTTATATTTTTTTGTGTAGTTGTTTTTTAAGAGTTTTTTTTTGCACATGGTCCAATTAAATACAAATGAATTTTAAATAGATCTATTTGACTCCTAGATTAAACCCAAACAAGTACTACCACTGTAGGTTAGAGTGGACCTGGGAATCATGAAAGATCTCTAGGACCAAAGCTTCACAGTCAGATGTAGTTGTCTCATACACAGGATACCCATTTTTTTGTGAGTGTGAGTGAGGGAGGGGGGATCTTACACATTTGCAGGGGATGTAATCAATATATTAAAAGCCCCAGTGGCAGAACGTTCACTTTGATATTCTATCATTTATATTTTGCGTCGGATAACTTGATCAAAATTGTAAGAAGCATTTTTTAAAGACAAAAATTTCTAATTTAAAAAAAAAAATATTTTCTCTCTTTTTTTCCTTATTGACATTAAATCGTGTTTCTGTTTTAAAGCAAATTTTGACTTTGTTTGAAATGCCAAGTGTTGTTCATTTTATCAACAATTATAATTATACAGACATTTTCACACAAAAAAAACCCTCAGATATTTTGTATGAAATGTTTTCAGCCAAATTCTAAAAACATAAATGCCTAAATTTTCCAATTAATTCTTAATAGAATTTAATTCTTAAAATGCAGATTTTACATTGAATAAAATAAATTGAACTTTTTGTTCATTTTTTTCTTTTGCTTTTTGATCATGTTTTTCTTTCTTTTTTTTTCTACCATTCACTTTTTAATTCCTTTTTTTACATACAAAGGGTATCTGATGACATCATATCTTTTGTTGATGAGTTTTTGTGATCCAAGCAGTGAAACAACAATGGAAGAAGAGTGTGAACTGCAAGGAAGACTATATTAAAAAATAAAACACATTTGATCAAATTCCATGAGAGTATTTTGGTCAGCCCATGAACTTTTCAGCCGAACTTTGTATGTCTTTCTCTTCCTTTTTCTTTCTTCATTCTTTGACAACTCATTTTCATATTATCTTTCTTTTTTCTTTATTTAATCTATAATATATCTTACTAAACTTTCCAGCCCAGTCAGCTGGGGCTGTAGAATACACCGACTGCATCTCTACAGAAGAGTAAGACCCCCCCAATGAGTGTCCTTGATATAACATTAAACCAACTGATAGCAAGGCTCTAGCTTTAGAGATTTGGGGAATGTGGAGTAACCCTTTCATTGCCATTGCTCCTAGATCCACTCTGACTTGGAGTGGTAGTACCTGATAGGGTTCTATCTATGGATCAAATAGAACAAATTGTGTGCAAACAAATGATTGATGTTAAATTGTGACTGTTATATAGCAATAGTTGAAACCATTTAACTGTGTGCAAAAAAGAGCTCAGGCTTGGTGAAGAATATTATCTACAAAATGTGTTTACAAATCATATATATATATATAAACAGGATCTGGCATTAGATAACCTACAAGAGTTGATATTTCATAAACCCCAACCAAACCAAACCAAACTTTCTTTTTCTCTAGCAAACATATCACTTCCCTTTTCTTTCTTTTGTAACCTTACTAACCATTACCTCTTCCTTTTAATTTCATTTTATTCTTTTCTTATTCACTCACTTCTTCTCTATTCTTTTTCATTCTTTTTCTTTCACCTTTTTATTCTTCAGAACAATTTCTTGTTTTCCTCTTCAATCCTTCATTTTCTCTCTATCTTCATTTATCCATACAATATTCTGCCAGTCTTCCCAGATTTCACCTCAACAGAACCCAACTATTGATCTAAAAGTCACAATAACACCTAGTCTTCTTCCCATTTCACTCAGCCAGGCAAAATCTATCTCTCAGCCACAACCAAATTACCATCCCCATCTATATCTTCTTCCCTCCTCTTAGGCCAATACCAACCACAAACCAACCAAACCCACATTTATCTACCCCACCCATCATTGTCTGCTGATTCTAATTCTCCAAGACTGAGAAGTGCCAAATGCAGTCTCCAAAATCTCCATGTTATACACAGCTCTTGCTATGATGCCATTACCAAACTGAAGCATATGTTGATCCAATGGAGGGAAATACAGCAGAAGGTAGACGCCATTGCTGCTACCATTACCAAGCAGTTCTTCTGTTTTCAAACCCTAACACCCCATCATCTGCAGTCGAAAGAATTTGGCCCTTAAAGGGAATGACGTCAAATAATCAGGAACAAGATTAAAAAAGGTGTAGAAATATCAGCTGCTGGCTAAACTTCTTAGCAACAGAAGTAAAAGAACCTGCTTAGAATGTTGAAAAGAATATATGAACGGTTCTAAAGAGTTTATCAAAAGAAAGAAAGAATGATCAAATATTCGTAGCAATGAAGACAATTTTTTTATAGGTTATAAAAATTTACTTGCATTTGGCAAGTTAATTGGTACGTTGCACACAAATGTAAACTTAGAATCTGCGTCTCTCACTTATTTCAAAATATTTAAATCCATAAACAAGAAATAAACAACAGAAGCTACGTAAATAAAATCCATAAAATATCTTAGGTTAATTGAACAGCAAGTTGATTGGTTTCTTCGTTTTAATGGCATATCAATCTTTGTGGGTTATTTAAGGCCAAAGTCATCATTGTAGAAGGAGAGTAGTGGTATTATTTAACACATAGCTGGGAGAAAAAAGCAGGGTTCATGAATTTCCTAAGGGTAATATTCTGAAAGTAAATGTAATAATGCAACTAAAGTACAAACACACTACAATGTTGCACTACACTGTAGGGATTACAATTTTGATCGAATTATCCGACACAAAAAATACTAGTAAATGATAGAATATCAAAGTGATCATTCTGCCACTGGGGCTTTGAATATATTGATTGCATCCCCTGCAAATGTGCAAGATCCCTCCTGAATTTTGAGATGGAAGTTGAAATCTTGTAGACAGACAGAACAAGAGGGTGTAACAGAAATAACAGTGCAGGGAATAATGTTAATTTTAACAAGTAACAAGTCATTATTTTTATAATAAGTATTTTTTCTATAATGACTATTTCACTGTGTGCTTGAATGTGAGTGTGTGTAATATATATATATGTGTGTGTGTGTGTGTGTGTGTGTGTGTGTGTGTGTGTGTGTGTGTAAAAGTAAATATGGATCAAAATCCGACAGTATGAAGAAAGCAGAAAAACATAACCCAAACAGGTGAATTTATTATGATGTAAAGTCGATGTTAAATGTTTCAGTTTCAGTGACCATCATCAGGACTTTGATATCAGAATAGTTTACATAGTGATGGATGCTTTCAAACAAAACAAATACCAAATACAATCTTACACAACATCTAATATGGATGATTTCAAAAATGATCTGTATATATGAAAACTCACTTGTCTTTGCGTATTTCTTAATAAATGGGAGGATTTATCTCGTTTCTTTAAAAAAATCCAACATTTTCAAATATATTTCCACGTGCCAAACACCTTCTTAACACTTTTAAATTATGAATGCGATGTGCACATTTGCATCTAGTCGTTGTATACATTTCATTTGCTCCTGATATCCAAGTCCAGATGATGGTTACTGAAACCGAAACATTTAACGTTGAATTTAGATCATAATAAATTCACCTACCTGGATTATGTTTTTCTGCTTTCTTCATATATATATATACACATGTATATATGTGTGTGTGTGTGTGTGTGTGTGTGTGTGTGTGCGTGCATGCGTGTGTGTTGCGTAAAAAAGGAAATAAATCAGACATTCTGAAAATGTATTAAATGTAAAAGCACAAGGTCTTCGGATGATGATTTTATTTATTGAATTATTTGCCAACGTTAAACATTTATGTTTTTTGGAGGGAGGGTACCTGCATCAAGGTGTCAAAGTTATTATAATCTTTTTAATAATTTATACACTATAATGAAGGTAAAAAAAACTGAAACATTTAATAATGGCAAATAATTCAATGAATGAAATAATCCCATGAAGATCTTGCGTGTTTTAATTTTTGTACATTTCACACACACACACACACACACACGCACACACACACACTTGAAATCCTGATGATCTGGAAAGGTGAAACCTAGGTAGATTTCTTCTGACCCATTAGATATTCATATTTCATACATCTATATATTTGATACATACATATATATCATTCAGTTAATCAATAAGTTTCTGACAGTGTGAAAAAAAACCCAGATGATACAATTTACAAATATTTATATATATATATATATACACACATTAGTTTTTATATATATTTCATAGCATGAATGCTTATCTGTGACCACTTCCTGATGATTGTCATATAAAGACAGCATTAAACCAGTAGTCGCATATAAGCATCCATACTTTTAAATATATATTAAAACTAATGTATATCTATTTATTATTATATAATAGCTCTAGCACAGATATTGAGTACTCTCCAAATTATACCACAATTTTTCTGCCACAAACCCACCAAGTGAGATAGTGACAACCATACACTGTTGTAATATATATATATATATATATATATATATATATATATATATATATATATATAACAGTTGTCACTCAAGTAATGCAAAGGTCTTCTAAAGAACTGAGCATTGTGAGAGCGTGAAGTGTAAACAAACGAAATGTTAATACATATGTGTTAACTTCCAGAGCTGGCATCAGGTTGCCGGATGGCAGTGCAGTATGTCTTGGTCTAACATAAAGTTAGGCGGATTTTGATCCCAGCTTGAAGCGTCCAGCATGTCTAGCCATACTGAAGAGTTGTGATACAACAAAACAGTCTGTCTGCGGATGACAATATTTCATATATATATATATATATATATATATATATATATATATATAAATTTGCCTATTTCACTCCCCAAAAAAAGTATGTATATCATCTGGAGAGGTGAGAATAAATATTCCTTGTCAAAATAAATTCATAATGGCACTTTAACTGTGGTTGAGTTTTCTTCAATTTTCATGACAGATAGATAGATAGATAGATATAAAACATATATAAAATCAGATGATCATATTTTTATAATGGTCAAGTATCATGAGAATGCAAACAAATTTATTTTTTTATAAATTCAGTGTATGTATATTCTACATAAATGTCTCTCTCCCCTTTGCAGTGTAAAATTTGGTTTCATTTATTTGTTTGAATGCCATATCAACCTTCATGGGTTATTTATTTCCAAAGCCATCCTTTTAGAAGAACAGCAGTGATACTATGTAACTCATAGCTTAGGGAATAATGTTTTCAATACCTTTCTCAAGGGTATTAGTCTGAAAGAGAACATGAAAGCAAGACTGAAATTCAAACTCTCTTACTTCAAGGATGCAAATCCAGGACATTAACTATTATAGACAGTCTCCCCAGTGTGAAATTTATTTATTTATTAATTTGCATTCAGATAATGCTAGACCACTTAAGAAACATTTCAATCTGATTTTACAAATCATCTTCTTTTTCATACTTTTGCATTTCATTCCAAATTTTGCTTCAATATAACTATCACCCATAACTAAAGATACTCGGATTTTATCATTACAAGGAGAAAATTACAAGGAGAAAATTATAGAATTTAGTAATAAGTAATACCTTATGATATCTGTTTTAATTAACAGATATCATAAGGTATTACTTATTACTAAATTCTAGAGCACTGAAACTATATGACCAAAAATTGGAATTTGCATAACTATATATAAACGTACTAATTCCAGGACTACAACATATTCCTGTTTTTGGTTACAGAGTTTCAGTCCATTAAAGAGTGGTAAAAAATTATAACTAATAATTGTATAATCTTCAACAAGAAGTTTGGTTTTATGGAATAACATAGCAGGTTATTTAATGTCAAATCCATTTTTATACATATAAACAGTTTGATTTCTAACAATTCAGTTTAGGATAAGTACACAGTTAAGTTCTATTTGACCTATAGATAGAACCCTATCAGGTGCTACCACTCCAGACCAGAGTGGACCTGGAAGTGATGGCAATAAAGGTGTATTCTGCATTCCCGAGGATAGTTTCCAGATTGGGTATATACCAGTTGTTCTCATTGTCAAATTTAAACTTCTTGCACAATTCCCAGTGGATCACCTTGTCCACCCAGTTGTGTCAAGTCTTATACTCTTTTTGTGCTAATTTACAGCATCCACTTATTATGTGTTTGATCGTTTCATCTCTATCACCACATATTATTATTATTATTATTATTTCAATGTTTATTCTCACCATCTTCAGAATACTGATAACTCATGTTTGCTTTTCAAAAGAACACGTATCTGGGATTTGTAAAGTAATCTTTTTTTTTTTTCTGTTCCTCTCCTTCAAGTTTATCTTATAGCTCTTCTGTTTAGAATCTCCTCTTTCAAAAGTTCTTTTCAATTTTTTTATTTTTTTATCTTAACATATCTATTGGTCTTTGGTAAGCACTTTACTGTAAGGGTGCAGAAAAAGGCAAGACCAGTAAGTAGAGGAGTGTAGTAAAATGTCTTTTCTGCTTACCATCATTTCCGGACCCTCCCTAATGACTCATAAACATAATCTTTCAATCTGACAGGATCCTTTTTCCTTTTCTGTCTTGGAGTTTGATTTATTTCAATGCCAGTTCAGGGTATTGTGCCTCTTTCATGCTTTAATTTTATCTTACCAGCTAAAAATCTACCCAATGAGTGCAATTTTAATCAAGTTTCTATGGATGGACTAAAGAGTGTTTTGGACCCTAATAATGTTGGCTATTGCTCCTACTATAAATGTAAACATGATCTTTTAAGTATCAGTTTTCTGGCAATCCAAAATGGTTATAGAAAAAAGGTTATAACTTTGGTTTCTGGTGAGAAAATTTTCAGCAGAAAATTTTGGTTCTACAAAAAGATCTAGTTAAGCTAACCGGACAGATATAAAATAAGGGTTCAGTTTAGCATAATGCCTACATTGTAAATTGAACCCCTTTCAAGAGAATTAAGATTTGTAATTTTGAAGATTTAATATACTAAAAACCTGATTTCTAGTTTCATTAGTAGCCATAGAAATTTTGAGGGTCATAGCCTACGGAATGGATGGATAAAAAGATTATAAATGTGAGCTCATGAAAACTTTTCTAGCGAGTGGAAAACAGATACAAGAAACATTAAATAAAAAAGAAATTTAACAAAATTAAATTATCAAATGATTATTAATATACCATATAGTTGAAACACTTGTGACATAATGGTGGTCAGTATACAAAATGGACATGAAGACCCAAGTTCAAATCCTGGTTGCAGCTATTTGTATTTAATATAGTGCTAATACTCTTGAGAAATCTATGAATCAAACTATTCTCTTTCTCAGCTATAGGAAAATAGTAGGGCAGACTGACTGTTTAACTTTGGGTATGTCAATTAGTTTAAGAGAAAAAAGTTCTTAATCTAAAACAGTTGAACGCTACTTAAAAAATGACCTTGTTTTGCATTTTACTCATGGTGAATAAATACATACAACATTTTCAACAAAATAACAAATACATACCATAGTAGTTGTCTAAATTTTTGAGATGAAGCTTGAGGATTTTTATCATTAAGGGTTTTTGGACTATTGTCTTCATCTTCATTGTTATTTCCACAATGTTTTGGCTGATATGTCCTCCGGCCTTCTTCAGGTGTTTGTCAAACTCAGGAACCTTCACGGAACTTTGAACTACGTTCTTTATTGAATCTACGGGGTTCAATCCTGACTGCAGGCGAGTAACAAAACAGAATTACTTAACACTTGTACTCGATTATGGCTAATGGAATCAGAACAGACAACCTCTGTGGATTCAATAAAGGACGTAGTTCGAAGTTCCGTGAAGGTTCCCAAATGCGACAAACACCTGAAGAAGGCCGGAGGACATATTGGCTGAAACGTTGTGGAAATAACAATAAAAATAAAGACAATAGTCCGAAAATCCTTGATGATAAAAAACATACCATATTTTCAACAAAATAACACATAAAAAATTAGGTCTTTTCATTTCTGTAATGATGTAATCAAAAACTAATGCATATAGCAAATGTTAGCTTCTTTTACCTAAAATTTCAAGTTGATTCAAATGACAGGAAGATTATTGCACGAAATATCAACTGAAGACAAGAAATCAACAGACTATGATCACAGTTTCTAGATAGTGATGAAGTTTGACAGTGCAGAAGCACAATCTATTCAATGGTACCCTGTCTACTGAAAGCAATGTTAACGTACACATCAGTAAAACATGAACATAAAATAGACAGATTAAGGACCATATAGAAATTTGATTTCTCTAATAAAATAAGATTGGAATTCTTCCAAGCTCTAGCTGTGTTGATAGTACTGAATGGATGCACCACTTGGATTCTAACAAAGCACCTGGAAAAAAGCTAGATGGGAACAACACAAGGATGCTGCATACTGTTTAGAACAAATCCTGGAAGCAGCAGGCCAGAAAATAGCAGTGATATGGTGATTTACCACTCCCCCATCTCACAAACCATCCAAGTAAAACTAGGAAAACATGTTGAGAACTTCCAGAGAGGTAAAAATGAACTCATAAGTAACATTTTCTAATGGACTCCTACACATGGACACACTAATGTCGGCCAATAAGCAAAAAATATCATTAATCAGCTCTGTGTTGACACTTGATGCTGACAGGAAAGTCAGCATGTCTTGATTATATATATACATCCTGGGTTCAGTCCCAGGTTGAGCCATACCAAAGACTTTAAAAATGGTACTTGATACCTCCTTGCTTAACACTCAGCAATAAAATCAAGAGTAAAGTGGAGCAATCCAGGAAAAGGAGTAGTGCCCTCCCCTACACCTTGGTGTTGTAGCTATTGAAAAGGGAGCCTTCTGGTCACCCTCAACTACGGTTGCCAACTTTATATATATATATATATATATATATATATTGGACCGGACATTGGCATGATGGTTAGAGTGTTCGCCAATGGCCCAGGGAGACCTGGGTTCAATCCCAGGTTGTCATACCAAAGACTCAAAAAATGCTACTTGATGCCTCCTTGCTTAACACTCAGCATTATAAGGTAGGGATGAAGGATAAAGTGGAGCGATCCAGGGAAAAGAGTAGGGCCCTCCCCTACACCTTGGTGTAATAGCTATCGAAATGGGAGCCTTCGGGTCACACTAGGCTAAGGTCACCAACTTCACTTTATATATAAAAAGAAAATAGAATAACAAATTAATCCAAAAGTGATGAATCTATTATGATGAAAAATCAACCTGAAAACATTTCAGTTTTAATAAGCCTTCATCAGGTCTTTAAGATGGTGAAAAATCTTACTTGAACAATAATGGATGTTTTATTAAAAATTTTTTCTCTTCTCTTGTTATTTTCACAAAAAATCCATCGCTGTTTCAGCAACATTTTTCACCACCTCAAAGACCTGATGAAGGTTTATTAAAACCGAAACGTTTTAACATTGACTTTCCATTATATTAAATTCATCACTTTTGAATCAATATGTTTTTCTATTTTCTTCATAATGTCAGATTTATTTCCATTATTTACTTCCATACACACACACACACACACATATATATATATATATATATATATATATATATATATCATGTACAAACAGAGTATAAATAAGTACACTCTAATGAAATATTGATAAAAATATAATTTTCTTGTAAGAGCTCAGTTGGCTAAGGTTGTAAAATATGCCAACTGCATTTCAGCAGAAGGATAAGACCTCTCCCCTAATGAGTGTCCTGATTATCAGATGATGAGACTCCAGTCCTGGAGCTTTGAGGAATGTGGAGTACACCTTCATTGCCATTACTCAGATGTCCACTCTGACCTGGAGTGGTAGTACCTGTTAGGGTCCCATCTATGGGACAAATAGAAATATCTAATGATTTACTATATTTAAAAGCATTTAACAGTGAGCAAGCAAATGATTAATATTAAATTGAATAAGTAGTATAAGTGTTTGTTTGTTTGTTTGTTTGGGTTTTATGGCATATCAACCTTTGTAAGTTATTTAATGCCAAATCCATTTTTATACAAATGAACAGTTCTATTTTAAACAATTCAGTTTAGCATAAGTACACAGTTTAATTGTCAAAAATATTTTTATTTCAAGCTATACAGTTTAGTCAAACAGTTCTAATTCAAACAATTTAGTTTAGTATAAGTATAGGTTTTTTGTTTACACACAGTTAAATGTCAAAACAGTTCAATTTCAAACCATTCAGTTTAGCATAATACAGTTTCAATGTCAAAAACAGTTCTATTTCAAACAACTCAGTTTATCATAATTATGCAGTTTATATATCAAAATAGTTCTATTTCAAGCTATTCAGTTTAGCATAAGTAGGCAGTTTAGTTCTATTTGACCCATAGATAGGACCCTATCAGGTGCTACCATTCTGGGCCAGAGTGGACCTGGGAGCGATAGCAATGAACGGGTGCTCCACATTCCCCAAAGCTCCTATATCACTGGAACCTCACCATCAGATTGTTTAGCATCATAACAGGACACTCATTTGGGTGGGTGGGGGGTCTTACCCCTCTGCAGAGAAGCAGTCAGTGTATTCTACAGCCCCAGCAGACAGGGCAAAAGTAGTATAAGATAGCACTGCTTGGTAGCAAATAGAACTATGAGTATAAGATAAGAATACTTGAAATTATGTAACTGTGCAAATAGAGCTATTAGTATTAGCAATATTTGTCTGCACACAGTTAAATGGTTTCAAGTTAGCTGTGACTCATTTAAAAATAATGTTTCCTACAAATCGTTCATTTACAAATCATATATAGTAGTCGAAGGTGACCCGAAGGCTCCCTTTTCAATAGCTACTACACCAAGGTGTAGGGGAGGGCACAACTCCTTTCCCTGGATTGCTCCACTTTACCCTTGATCTGAACCTTATAATGCTGAGTCTTAAGCAAGGAGACATCAAGTACCATTTTTTGAGTACTTGGTATAACTCAACCTGGAATTGAACGCAGGTCTCCCTGGGCCATTGGCAAACACTCTAACCATCATATATATTTGAAATATATATGTATAAATAGGATTTGGCTTACAATAAGTCATAAGAGTTGACATGTCAAAAAACACAACTAACCAAGAATTTTCTTCTAAGCTAAAGTATACAAGGATTTTATTATTTTTAGTGGAACATTTATGCAGACAAAATGGATATTATTATGCATTATCTATAACCAAACTCTACAAAGCTTAGGAAATCTGTAATCAAATATAAAATTGCAAAACCACTGTATAAATATATGTAATAGGTTTACTTATCTTTGGATAACCGGCTCATTGGTCTAGTGGGTAGAGTGTTCGCCAATGATCCGGGAGACCTGGGTTCAATCCCAGGTCGCGTCATACCAAAGACTTTAAAAATGGTACTTGATACCTCCTTGCTTAACACTCGGCAATATAAGGTACGTATCAAGGGTAAAGTGGAGCAATTCTGGGAAAGGAGTAGCGCCCTCCCCCTACACCTTGGTGTTGTAGCTATTGAAAAGGGAGCCTTCTGGTCGCCCTTAACTAAGGTCGCCAACTTTACTTTACTTATCTTTGGTTTATTACATGTTTTCTTTACATAGATTCACTGCTGCTTAAAAATTGTGATCATATATTCCATTAGAAAAAAATTCATTTTTGGTTTAGAAGAAACTTAAGTTTTTTTCATAAAAAAAAAAATGTTAATTGATACAAATGTTGAATTATTAATGTTTACTTTTGTTCATTCCTATCCAATTCAAGTTTTAATAATAATATAAACACTTGACTTTTCAATCAGTATCTAAGATAAAATAAAATTAAAAAATTAAAAAAAAACTAAAGAATATATTCACTTAATTCCATCCAAACATATAAATTTAGAAAATTAAAATATCAACTTTTAAGCATTCTTTTACAGAAGAATCAATCTGAAAATAGTTGTAAGAAAATATAAATGAGAGAAAAGGAATTAACTGCTTTAATTTTATTTCCCCTGTAGATAAAAAGCAAAAATTACAGTTCTTAGTTCATTCCTGTTGCAATGCTCATTTGCTAAAAAGAATCCATTTAAACTGAAAAGTCAAAATGAAAAAGGATAATATGCTCTTAAAAAAACATTAAAAACTCAGCCATAAAGTGATGATAAAAATTGTAGATTAAAAAAAATGTTCTTTAAATCATAGTAAAAACTGATATTTTTTCCCACTTAACTTCAAAGAATTCCTTTGTCTTTTATGTATAATAATACCAAAACATTCAGTAATTTATTGTATAGTCAGGCAAGAAAGATAAAGAGTGTAGGTGGGAAAACAAAGAAAGAAAGTGGCTGGGAAAACAGAGAAAAAGAGTGGGAACTCAAAGAGAAAGAAAAAAGATAGGAAAACAAGAAAAAGAAAGAAAGAAAGAAAGAGGCTAGGGAAAAACAAAAGGGTGGGAGAAGAAAGAAAGAAAGCAGCTGGGAAAACAGAGAAAAAGAGTAGGAACACAGAAAGAAAGAAAAAGGGAGGGAAAACAAAACAAAAAAAAGAAGCAATGGAAAAAAGAAAGGGTAGGAAAACAAAGAAAGAAAGAGGCAACGGAAAAAAGAAAGGGTGGGAAAACAAAAAAAGAAAAAGGCTAGGGAAAGCAAAGAAAGAGAGAAAAAGAGTTGGAAAACGAAGAAAAAATTTGAACTCAGAAAGATAGAAAAAGGTGGTGAAAAAAAAATAAAGACGATGCGAAAACAGAAAGAGGGTGGGGAAAAAAAAGAAAGAAACAAAGAAAGAAGGGAAGATGATTTGTGGTTGATCTTTTGAGTTGGTTTAGTTTTATATCATACCAACCATTGTTGGTTATTTGATGCCAAATATGGTATATATATATATATATATATATATATATATATATATATATATATATTAGATAGATATGAATCATACACATAAGTCAAAGTGAAATAGTTCCAAGTATTGTTATGTATCACTAACAATTCAATTAAGCATCAGTCATTTGCTTACACACTGAAATGATCAAACAGTTCTATTTATAACAACATAATTTAGCCTAAGTTAGGTTTTTGTACTCAGTTTAATTGTTAAACAGTTTTATTTGTCCTACAGATAGGACCCTTTCAGGTGCTACCACTCTGGGCCAAAGTGGACCTTGGTGCAATGGCAATGAAGGGGTACTCGGCATTCCCCACCATCAGATTGTTTAATGTCATATACAGGACACTCATTGGTGGTGGTGGTGGTGGTGGTTCTTATCTCACCGTAGAGATGCAGTCAGTGTATTCTACAGCCCCAGCTGACAAGGTTGATTGTGTTTTACCACACTTTGATCTTAGCCGAGAGGTCAAGAAAAAATATGTATTTTACCATATATCAACCCTTATACCAAATCCTTATGCCAAATCCTTTTTATACATATATACTAAATAGGGTTTGTGAACAAATACTTTGTAGGTAACAATTTTTAAATACGCCAGAGCTCATTTGTTTGCACGCAGTCAAATGGTTTTCAAGTATTGCTATCTAACACTAATAGTTCTATTTGTACACAGTTAAATGTAATATTAACAATTCATTTGTTGGTACACAGTTTTGAGTGTAGAAGAGGATTAAATATTTCTATTTGATTCATAGATGGGACCCTAACAGGTATTACCACTCCAGGGCAGAGTGAACCAAGGAGTAATGGCAATGAAGGTGTACTCCATATTCCCCAAACTTCCAGGACTGGAACCTCACTATCAGATAGTTTGGTGTCATATCCAGTATACTCATTGGGGATTGGAGTCTTACCCCTCAACAGAGATGCAGTCAGTGTATTCTACAACTCCAGTCAATGGAGCTGAAAGAAAGAAAATGAGAAAACAAAAAGAAAGAGAAACAGGGAATAGCAAAAAAAGCCAGTGAAGAAAAAAAGAAAGATGAGAAAGGGGAAATAGAAAGAAAGAAAGAAAGAAAGATGAGAAAGGGGAAATAGAAAGAAAGAAAGAAAGAAAGAAAGATGAGAAAGAAATATGAGAAAACAGAAATAGAAGAGAAAGGGGAAATAGAAAGAGAGAAAGCTAGAGTGAAGAAAGAAAGAAAAAAAGAAAGAAAGAAAGAAAGAAAGAAAGAAAGAAAGAAAGAAAGAAAGAAAGAAAGATGAGAAAACAGAAATAGAAGAGAAAGGGGAAATAGAAAGAGAGAAAGCTAGAGTGAAGAAAGAAAGAAAGAAAGAAAGAAAGAAAGATGAGAAAACAGAAATAGAAGAGAAAGGGGAAATAGAAAGAGAGAAAGCTAGAGTGAAGAAAGAAAGAAAGAAAGAAAGAAAGAAAGAAAGAATGAAAGAAAGAAAGAAAGAAAGATGTGTAGGAAATATTAAGAAAGAAAATAAAATGATAGACAAAAAGAAAAAAAAACGAAGAAAATCCATCAAATACAAAATGATAGGTGAGGAAAAAATGAATAAAGAAAGTAAAACAAAAATAAAGAAATGATGAAGAAAAATAAATGAAACAAGTAAAAAAAAGAAAAAGAAAAGAAGAATGGAAAGAAATATATTTAAAAAAGGCTAAATTCTCCAAAAATACAAAATATAACAATATTATTTTTTATATGAATTAATGCCAAAAATACTTCAGGTTTTGCTATAGACATTTCTGGGGGACGTATTCCCATTCACCAAGCTTTTGTTAATTTTTTAGATGCCTGCCCAGAAGCAAAAAAAAAAAAGGATAATTCAACATGAATGAAGGATGAATGATAGAAATATTAAGACTGAAGAATAAGAAAGAAGAAAGAAAAAATAATAAAAAGCATAAAAAACAAAAGAAATTATCAATGAATCCATTTTAACTAAATTTAAAAATGAAACGATAAAACCAATAAAAAGAATACAGCACCTAAAAAAAATGAAACCCTGTACATTTGTTACTTCTCATAAAATCAATTAACAAACATTAGCTGAAATCCCATCCAATTGCTCGTCAAGCAAGTTACAATGAACCATGTTTTTGTAAGGAGATATGTTAATGAGTTAAGACACGTCAACAAGAGATTAACATTTATGGCATTTAAAAGCCATTGCCTGTATTACAAATATAAACAAAACATTTTTCTTTTAATTTTGATTTTCTAGTGATTAGGAAAAAGTCATAACTACAGTTTCTCATTAGAAAATTTACAGTGAGGCGTCTATTTTATATATGTAGGATTACCAGTCAGTTTGGTTTGGTTGGGGTTTGGTTTTATGGCATATGTAGGTTATTTAATGCCAAATACTATTTATACATATAAATTAAATATATATGGTTTGGTTTGGTTTGGTTTGGTTTGGTTTTACGACATATCAACCATTGTTGGCTATTTAATGCCAAATCTTGTTTATACATATACATTAAATATGTATATTTGTAACACATCTTTTTGGGGGGGTGTCCTCATGGTGTAATGGTTAAAGCGAGGGACTTCGGAATCGTAGTACACGAGTTCGTACTCCAGTCGTGCTATTACATTCACTTTCGGCCAAATACCCTTGGGAAAGGTATGAACCCCCCTTATCCTCCCAGCTATGGGTTAAATAGTACCACTACTGTTCTTCTAGGAGAATGGCTTTGGCATTAAATAACCTAAAAAGAGTTGATATGCTATTAAACAAAGAAAAAAACCCCAAAAAAAACCTTTTTTTGATAACATTTTTAAATGAGCCCAAGGTCACTTTTTTGCACACAGTTAAATGGTTTCAAGTATTGCAATGTAACAGTAATAATTTAACATCAGTCATTTACTTGAACACATTCAAATGGGTATACAAATATGATTCATAAGTGAATAGTTTGAAGGTAATTTCATTTTTAAATGAAAGAGAACTAATTTATTTGCACACTATTATTGCTATTGTTTCTACACAGTTAAAAGGTTTCAGTTATTACTATCTAACACTTATAATTCTATTCAATATTAATCATTTGTTTCCAGACAGTTAAAATGCTTCCAAGTACTGTTATTTAACAGTAACAATTCAATAAAACATCAGTCATCTGTTTACAAACAGTTGAATGTTCAAACAGTTCTATTTCTAACAATTCAATTTGGCATAAATACACAGTTTAAATGCGAAAAAATTTAATTTGACCAAATTTATGTTCTGATTTAGATACATATGCTCTATTACCAATATTGAACATTCTTTATTTATAATGATATCAAATTTTTTTAAACATCTGTATCATTCAAACTTTTTGAAAAATTAATTTTGCTATTTTAATCCTACTTTATCCAATAAAATCCAACCAACACACAGAGACAATCTATCTCCAGTGAAATGGTGCAAACAGTACAATGATTAAAGAAAAAAATAACTAGATAATTGCAACAAGTTTTCAATCTGTCAAGGAAATATGAAAGAGATGAAATTGTCACTACCTTAAATTTCAACCCATTGAGAAACTCAACAATTACAATTTGAAAGGAAGCTAAGATAAGATCTGAAAAAATATCCCCAAGGCTGATATAGAATGAGAAAATTATGAATTAAATTAAAAAAGAAAAAAGTCAAAGAGATATACACAATTTTTAATTCATAAAAAATGCTATCCTTAATCTGGTAAAAAATCTATTGAGCAAAATGAAATTTTCCTAAACTTCAATGTAACCCACAGAGAAATTTAACTTGTGACCAAGTATATATATATCCCAAGGTTGATATAAGTTGTGATGCTGACCAAAGAAAGAGACGGGGAACACAAAAGGTTTGATAGAAAAACAGATATATTCAAGTAACAGAAACAAGATACAAGTGAACCTGGTTAAACAGTAGTTAGTTGGTAGAAAGCTGAGAGTCCAGAGTGATAGTGACTATCCGTCCACTATGCAAATGGTATCACCTGTTTGTGTCACACTGATTGGTGCACTCCCCTCTGATGCTCTCATTGACATGTATTTATGGAGGAGGGTGAATCCATTATGTAGGGAGTACAATAATATATATATATATATATATATATATATCCTGACGTTGATATTTCTTTCAAGCAAATCAAAAACTCAAATTATAAAATAAATTAAATCAAAATAGAAAAAAGCCCAAAAGTAAAAGAAAATTCTCAATTTATACAAAAGAAAGTGCTACAATTTGTTATGGTTGGGTTTTATGGCATATCAACCCTTGTAGGTTATTTAATGCTAAACCCTCTTTATACATATAATATATGATTTGTAAACGCATAATAATAGTAAAGTTGGCGACCACAGTTGAGGGTGACCCGAAGGCTCCCTTTCCAATAGCTACTACACCAAGGTGTAGGGGAGGGCGCCACTCCATTCTCTGAATTGCTCCACTTTACCCTTGATACGTACCGTATAATGCTGAGTGTTAAGCAAGGGGGCATCAAGTACCATTTTTTGAGTCTTTAGTATGACTTGACCTGAGATTGAACCCTGGTCTCCCGGACCATTTGCAAACACTCTACTCCTTAAGCTAAGTTTGTAGATAATATTTTTAAACGAGCCAGATATCATTTGTTTGCATACAGTTAAATGGTTATACGTACAATTTGTAAGTCGATAGTTTGTAGGTAATCTTATCTTTAAATGATTCATAGCTAATTTATTTGCACACAAGTATTACTATTGTTTCCATGCTGTTAAATGGTTCCAAATATTCTAATATGAATAGTTCTACTCAGTATTATCATTTGTTTGCACTCACTTAAATGGTTTCAGGTAATGCAATCTAACATAGATAGTTTTATTTACACACAGTTAAATTGTTTCAAGAATCACTACATAACACTAACAATTCAATTTAGGCACACAATTAAAGAGTTTCAAGTATTTCTAATCAACACCAATAATTACACATTACACATGCATTAGCACAGAGTTAAATTGTTCTTAGTATTGCTATGTATTACGAACAATTCAATTAAACATCAGTCATTTGTTTACTCAGTTAAATGATCAAACAGTTCTATTTCTAAAAATTCGATTCAACATAAATCATTTGCTTACACAGGATCAAATAGTTCTATTTGATGCATAGATAGTGGTGCTACCCCTCCAAGTCAGAGTGGACTTGGGAGTGATGGCAATGGAGTATTTCATATTCCTCAAAGCTCCATCGCCATCAGATAGATTAATGTTGCATCCAGGACAATCGTTGGGGGAGGGTTACCCCTCAGCAGAGACCCAGTCAGTGTATTCTACAGTGCCAGCTGACTTGTCTAAAAGTGCTAAGATGTATCTTGCCAGAAATAATTGCTGAGTATGAGATAAAATTGTCAGAACCTTCAATCCCAATTTTCAGAAATAATTAATTTAAGACAACAGATGTCAAAAAAATCAAATACATAATATTTAACATTTAGATATTTAACAACTTTTAAAAACTCAAATAATAATACTTATGTCTTCAATAAAGGTACTTATAAATTTCAATAAAAGTGCTGTATATATTTCAATAAGTTTTATAAATTTTTAAGTACTTATAAAGTTTGACTAGCTCCATTAATTCTTTATTTTTAAATAATGCATTTTAATTGTTGAAAATCTCTGGTAAACGTTGTTTAAATTTTGGTTGGTTGGGTTTTATGGCATATCAACCTTTGTAGGTTATTTAATGCCAAATCCATTTTTAAGTAAATAATCTGTTCCATTTAAAACAATTCAGTTTAGCATGAGTACACAGTTTAATTGTCAAAAACATTTCTATTTCAAACTATTCAGTTTATTCAAGCAGTTATATATAACAATTCAGTTTAGTGTAAATACAGTTTCAATGTCAAAAAACAGTTCAATTTCAAACAATTCAGTTTAGCATAAGCACGCAATTTAAATGTAATTACAGTTTAATTGTGAAAAACATTTCTATTTCAAGCTATTCAGTTTAGTTTAGTGTAAACAATTCAGTTTAGTATAGATACAGTTTCAATGTAAAAAAACAGTTCAATTTCAAATAATTCAGTTTAGCATAAGTACGCAGTTTAAATGTAAGTACGGTTTAATTGTCAAAAACATTTCTATTTCAGGCTATTTAGTTTAATCAAACAATTCAGTTTAGCATAAGTATGCCATTAGTTATATTTAACCTATAGATAGGGCCCTATCAGGTGCTACCACACCGGGCCAGAGTGGACCTGGGAGCAATGGCAATAAAGGGGTGCTCCGTATTCTCCAAAGCTGGACCCTCTTACCCCTCTGCAGAGGTGCAGTCAGTGTATTCTACAGCTCCAGCCGACTGGGCAAATAAACATTGGAGAAACACTTTCAAGGGGAGAATTTTAAAAATTAACAGACAGTTTGGATCTTGAAGAAAAACTTGTGTCTAAGTGTTAAATGAGAAATAGGAAGAGTAATTTGAATAACTGCAAAAATATGAAATGCAACTAGTGAAATAATACAGTAAATAAATATATGGCCAGTAGAACATTTATTCACACACACACACACACACGCACATCCTGTAATCATAAAAAGATGGGTCCCAAGGGTGCAATGGCTAAAGTGCTGTACCGTGATCTCAAAGTAAGTGAGTTTAAACTCCAGTTAGGCTATTACGTTTTCTTTCAGACTAAAAGGTTTGAAGCTCTTTATCTTTCCAGCTATAGATTAAGTCGTATCACTGCTATTCCTTTATAAGGAGGACTTTGGCATTAAATAACACACAAAGGTTGATATGCCATTAAAACGAAGAAAGTAATCATAAAAATAAAAGAATATAACTAAAAAAAGTATAGAAAAGGAAGTTTCAAAAATAATGTGAAATGTCAAGTTGAATGTCGAGAACACTGAGGGCAAAATAATATATGTAAAACAAATAAATCCTACCTATTTTGATAAGAGCAGTATTTACCCAGACAGAAATGAACAATGCACAAAATAGTCACTTTCGCATTCAAGACACTTATTCCATTGAGTTTTCTAATGGTCAAAGCACCTCTGAAACTCTGTACTATGTTATTTCTTTTAAAGTCTCCCACATTTATAAATCTGATTGTTGAGAGAAATTTTTTTATTTAGAAATCCCAAAAAGTAGCACAAAAGTCAAGTATGGTATGTGTAAGGTCAAAAACTGCAGTTCAAAAAGTATCGAGACAGCTTTCATAGTTTTTCAAATTAGCATTGACTAATACAGACTTTCTCTTGATATTATCACTTTATTATATGAGTTGTTCAGCTGTGCATGTCTTCACTTGAATTTTCTGGGGGAGAGGCTGTAGAATACACTAACTACATCTCTTCAGAGGAGTAAGTCACCCAGTCAGCTGGGGGGGGCTGTAGAATACACTGACTGCATCTCTGAAGAGATACAATTAGTGTATTCTATGAGTATCCTGGATATGACACTAAACTCTCTGATGGTGAGGCTCCAGTGATTCTGGAGCTTTGGAGAATGCAAAATACCCCTTCATTGCTATTACTCCCAGGTCAACTTTGGCCTGGAGTAGTAAAACCTGATGAGGTCCCATCTATGGGTCAAATAGAACTGTTTGACATTTAAACTGAGTGCAAACAAATGACTTTTAAATTTGAATTGAATTGTTACAAATTGACCTGTTTGATCACTTAACAGTGAGTAAACAAGTGACTGATGTTAAATTATTACTGTTACATAGCAATACTTGAAACCATCTATGTGCAAAAAAATGATCTCCGGCTCTTTTAAGGATGTAATCAAAAAACATGTTTACAAATCATCTATATTTAATATATATGTATTACATATTGACCTTTGACAGGCCGTGTTAGTAATTGAATATCAAAAACAGGATGCAGCTGTGTCTTAATGTAAACAAAAGACAACAGAAATGCCATGTGAATTATGCGGGTGGGATGCAGGAAGGAAGAGTAACCAAAAGGTGTGTGGGTGTCTGAAAAATATATAATGATGGAAGTTTTCAACCCCAGAGCAATCAGTGCGAACAGAGAGACTAGATGTCATGCCTCCAGAGTGTGGGCCCACAGGGGGCCAGACGTCCCCAGGTTGAGGTAAAGAAAAGTCTATATGTATAAGACTCGCTAATTTTGAAAGCAAGTATGATCCAAGAATGAAGAAGAAACAAAGATAATTAAATTTTTTAAGTCAACTCTGCACCAACCTCATGGAGTCCGAGTGAAGAAATAATGCTCTCTGAAAATATCATATCTTAGCTGTTCCTGACTCTCTCCTCACACAACTAATTTCGCCAACAATTTCATAATAAAAAAGAGAAATGATATTTTTATGAACCATGGTTGTCACTTTCTTCCAGGTATACAACATATGTAAAAAGAAGATTTGGCATTAAATAACCTACAATGGTTGATATGCCATAAAATTTAACAAAACCAAATTTTATATATTTAATATATATGTATAAAGAGGATTTGGCATTAAATAACCTATAATGGTCAATATGCCATAAAACCCAACTAAACCAAACCAAATCATATATCTTTAATATATATGTATAAAGAGGATTTGGCATTAGATAGGACCCAATCAGGTACTACCACTCCAGGTTAGAGTGGATCTGGAAGCAATGGCAATGAAGGGGTACATCACATTCTTCAAAGTTCCAGCATTATAGGAGCCTCACAATCAGTGTGTTTAGTGTCATATCCAGGACACTCGTTGAGTCTTACCCCACTTCAGAGATGCAGCCAGTGTATTCTACAGCCCTAGAAAACTGGGCTGTTTAAGTATTTGCAATTATGATATAAATTCCATAAATAAGAAATGTCTTGATATTGATGATTATGATTTCTTAAGGAAGATGACTATTAAAGGTTGTTTATAAAATACCACTGCTCATTTATTAGTAATTAATTATTAAATAAATTCTTAAAAAATCAGGTTTAATGTCCGATTTTGGCAGTCATTTAGAAAGTCAAAATAAAGACAAATCTGAATCTAATTATTCCCCCTTTCAATGCTACCAAGATGATTTAATAGATAATTTTTCTATTCTATATGAAAATAATTTAGGGCCCATAGTTATACTAAAGAAGAACTAGTAGCCATATTTATAGCTAAGTAATTTTCAAGTTCTCTTTCTGGGTCAGATTGTGAAGGAAGAGGAGGAGGAACCAGAATAACTCAGAAATACACTTTGTTGTCAATAGGAGATCAGATACTCAAATCCTCATTATAGTAATTTCCATTGGAACTTTTATTCATCAGTGAATGTCCCAGGAGAATGGAACCCTGAGAGATTTAGCTTTAATGACAAAATCATCATGCAATACACAAGTCTGTAGATATGATTCATAGATGCCAGAGAATGAAGGAATTCCTTAAAGTTATTTTCATCCAAATACACATGTATCATCAGTATTCCTAAAACCAAGCAAAGATCATAGAAATGGGGAGGAAAAGAGCTATAAAAATAATATGGATTTTAAGAACACTGATTGATAACATTTTTTACATGTTGGTATGTTTTAAGTAATACTGGTGATTTACAAATGAAACAAGATTTTCTGTCTCATTAATACATACATATATATAGTAAGTAAGTAAAGTTGGCAACTGTAGTCAAGGGTGATCTGAAAGCTCCCTTTTTGATAGCTACTACACCAAGGGGTAGGGGAGGGCACTAATCCTAACCCTGGATTGCTCCACTTCACCCTTGATCTGTACCTTATAATGCTGAGTGTTAAGCAAGGGGCATCAAGTACCATTTTTTGAGTCTTTGGTATGACTCGAACTAGGATTGAACCCAGGTCTCCCGAGCCATTAGCAAACACTCTAACCATCATGCCAATGTCCGGTATGCATATACATATTGTACTTATAAAAACTCGAGAAGTTCATGCTGATCTGCATTTTCTTATTCATGTTCAATACTTTCTAAATAATCACCAAAGATAAAATATATATATATAAGCACACACACAGCAGTCAGTAAAGAAGGTCATGCTGAGAGTCTTTAGGACATGAAAGAACTCATTACTATTAATTAAAAACAGTGCTTCCAATTGCCAACTCCTGAGTCAAAATTCACCTTATTTACTGAATGACTCATATATATATATATATATATATATATATATATATATATATATATATATATATATTATTCAAATTATGTTTCATGTACAAATAGATATTCTTTCAGCTCAACAATAAGATTTGAGTGTTGGGCATACTTGTTTCAAAATTGGAAAAAAAAAAAAACAAAAAAAAAAACATGTGAAGAATTTTTTCATTGTTTCTATATTCCTTTTAAAATTTTTTAAACAAAAAATGAAAATTGTCTTACCAGTAAAATTTTCATATTTTCACTTACCTACAAAAATGAGAAAAAAGGGACATTAAATGATGCACAAGAAAAAATAGCAAACATGAACTTTATAAATTGAATATACATATTAATACAAAAAATTTTACAAGCATACAAATCAACACAAGTTCAAATCCTGGACAAGACTATTTGCATTTCACGTAACCCTTGAGAAAGATATGAATCTAATTATTCCCCCTCCAGCTATGGCTAATAGTATGACAGATTGGGGAATTTAACCTAAATATGACAAACAGTCTAGAAGAAGGAAAACTGACTTCAAACCTGTTAAGCTTCATCTAAAAAATTGACTTTTTCATACCCCGCTTTTGCAGAGGGGCTGGGTAAATATAAATATCAATATATGTAGTATATATAATATATCTATATCTATATAATAAACATACATATATATATCATACATAATAATACATATCTATACAATAGATATATATATATATATATATATATATATATATATATATATATATATATATATATATATATATATAATATGTTTCTCTCTCTCTCTCTTTCTATATATATATATATATATATATATAAAAAACATATAAAGGGTAGAGTATTTGCAAATGCCTTGGAGACCAGGGTTCAATCGCAGATTGAGTCATACCTAAGACTCAAAAAATGGTATGCGATGCTTCCTTGCTTAATACTCAGCATTATAAGGTATCGATCAATATATACATTATATGTATACATAATAAATGAATATATATATATATGTGTGTGTGTGTGTGTATGTTTGTATATTTGGACAGGATTTCTTCATTAATGCATATTTCATTGAACAATATAGACATGTTTTGTTTACATATTTTTGTATATGTTCTTTCCAGTTGCCAAATTGATTTTACAGTGTCCAGCAGGAATTGGTTGATGAAACTCCCATAACTAATTGTGACCCTAGTACTTTCTTTCTGATCTTGGCCCATCATCAGGGGTATGTATATTGCAAAAGAGATGTGACCTTTGCATGTACTTTACTACTTTGTAAGTGTTTACAATTTATACTGGTGTGTTGTTGTAATGTTTAATTCATTTCTGTAAGTAGCAGCAGTAGCTAAAGATATTTAAGTACATTAGTAGTGGATTCGAAATTGATTCAGTTAAGTTTAGGTTGTTTCATTCTGAGAATTTGTAATTTATGGTTGTTATTTTGTTCTAATATTGTTGTGTTTTTGGTAAGAATTTTCGAAACTTAGTTTTTGAGCAGGAATGTTTTTTAGGTGTTGTGCTATGGAGCTGGTATCAGATAAATGCATAGTGAGTCATCTTGATAGAGTAGTTGAGCTTAAACCAACTGAAAAGGACACATAAAAAAATATGTAGACAAAACATGTCTATATTGTTCAATGAAATATGCATTAATATATATATTATATATATATATATATATATATATATATATAAGTAAAGTTGGCAACCTTAGTTGAGGGTTACCCGAAGGTTTCCTTTTCAATAGCTACTACACCAAGGTGTAGGGAAGGGTGCTACACCTTTCTCTGGATTGCTCCACTTTATCCTTGATCCGTACCTTACAATGCTGAGTGTTAAGCAAGGCAGCATCAAGTACCATTTTTTGAGCCTTTGGTATAACTTGACCTGGAATTGAATCCTGGTTTCCCGGACCGTTGGTAAACACTCAACTCATTAGGCCACACATACACACACACACACACACATATATATATATATATTCTGTGATGACAATTTACTACATTTGAAAAATTCAAATAGTTGTAACATGGACTGTGCAAGAAAACAATTGATAAAAATTATCTTGGTTAGGCAACTAGTCTAGGAGAAGGAAAATCTGAATTCAAACCTGTTAAACTCCGCTTAAAAATTGACCTTGTGTCATATCCTGCCCGAGCGGAGGGGTTGGTAAATAGGATAAAAATATTCAAAAACCATTGCTTGAATTTGGATGTAATGTCTAATTGAAAAACTGTTAATTTTCATGCTGACACATTTGATTTAAACAATAGCATAGGATAGCCTTCCAGAAAAGCCAACTGGTTCTCATTAACATCAAATATGATCCCTCACCCACCAATACAAAAGATATATACAAGTCAATACCACACAGGCTCACAATGAATTCAAGCAATATCATTGTTTTCAACAAAACTTGTTCTTTGAAACAGCCCTGAAACAGCAGGATACACACCAAACTGAATTACATACAACAATCATAATAACAAACAAATGAGAAAGAGAAACATCATTTTCAAAAGGAAAACTATTATAACAAACATAGGGAGAATATTTTTTTGAACAAATAAAAAAAACACTTAGAAAATTCTACCATTTTTTAAAATTTATCATACACTGTATGAGAACACATGTGATACCCTGTCCTCATCAGCCACCAACTGAGGGTGATGCCATAGTTTTGGTGGCTAAGGTGGTACTGCCACCCTTGGTGCCACCAGCAGCTTTTGCCACTGGGCAGGGTATAAAGACAAACTTTTGCTGTGTTTGTTTACACTAAAGAAACTGTTCAAGAAAAAACTATTTAAAAATGATTAATTGTCGAATGAACAATATTGAAAGAAATTATTAACAGGCATAATTTTAAAATATTAAATGAAAAAAGTTAATAATTACAATAACAGATGCAACTGCAGGGGTAAAACTAGATGTCCTTTCAAATGTAACTGTTTAATTACCAATGTGTTATATAAGGTCACCTTCTCAAATGAAGAAGTTAACTATCATGATGAAAAAATATATATTGATACCATTTAACTGAATTGGAAAAATACATGATATAACCATAACCTCAGCTTTACTGACAGAAGATATGCTAACAGTACAACATTGGATAAAAAGATAGAGTAAATAAAAAGGTGGAGGTACCCGTGGTGTAATGGTTATCATCGTAGAATATGGACACGGCGATACGAGTTCAAATCCTGGACGAGGCTGATTGCATTTCACATTGCACTAATACTCTTGGGAAAGGTATGAATCCAATTATTCTCCCTCCAGCTATGGGTAAATAGTAGGGCAGACTGGGTTCTCCAGCCTTGGTGAGGCATCTAGTCTAGGAGAAGGAAAACTCTGAATTCAAACCTGTTAAACTCCGCTTAAAAATCGATCTGTCTGAGCGGAGGGGTTGGTAAATATGGATAGGGTAAATAAAAAAGAAACAGGCAAATCTTCCATAATAAAAGGTGTATTCTGAAAAAATCTCAAGCTTACAATGGAGGTAACAATAGCTGTAGATTGTGAACAGAAGAAAAAGTAAGTTTTATAATGTTTAAAACTATTCCTGGTCATCACTTTTGTAATGCTACGTGAGGAGGGTAATTTTGGCTGATACTTGAAATCTCTTCACACTCATACAATGTCGAATACTAAATATGGACTGCTAAACAATACTAACTCACAATGCTACATTTCACCTCTATTTTGCATATGTATATGTTGGTATTTGTCGTACATCCTACAGGTGGGTCTGGGCACAGGGCCATAGCCCGGATATGCCTGGCTGCTCCAAAAACGCCTCAGGCTTCATCAGCATTACACGAAAAAAGGAGCACTTCAGGTGCCAGGCAATAAAGCAAGCCCCTTCAAGGAAGGTTAGAGCCTGGAGGGATGGCCCCATGAGGCTCAAGGATGCCAGTCTTGGTACACCCAACATGAATGCTGGCTTCTCGGAATCCATGTCAGATGGCCTTGACCAACTGCCACCAGAACCAGGATACACCAGACCAGATTTGTGTACCAACCAATGTGACTGACCAAAGTGTGTTCCAGCCCAGTGACACTCAGAGATTTGTGCATGCACACGTATCTCTCATCAGACCCCTGACTGACTCATTTATATATCCATTTCTTCTAATCACTAGAACTCCAGTAGTACAATCCATTTCAACACGTGTTTGTTGGCTAGAGATCCAGTTCAAACCACAAGTCAGTATCAGCACAATCTTCTATTTAACTGTAAGCATACTTGAACATACTAAAAACAAACTGCCAATAGAAGTAAATTGATATTCTAGAGTAGACATGTTGGCAGATTTCTCCTGTGTCATATACCACCTAAGTTAAAGATTTATTCTGCTTTATTTACACTATCCCAAATCATATTTACATTTTTCTTTTTATGTGAGTGTTATGTGTAGTAACATTTTATTATGTGACTATATCACAGACTTGATTAGTCACTTTTCTAATATTCCTGTTTGATGATTGTGTACACCAAATGAAACTTTGAGTAATGGAATTCTAGTGTCTGTAATCTTAATATTTGGGGATTTGTAGCATTTTTGTTTGGCGCGTAATTTAATTTGACCGTTAGAGTCGCTGAACATTTTCACCCAATCAGGATGACCTGTCCTATTCAGCCCAAATCATATTTCCTAGCAGCACCAAAAATTGAAGAAAGCCCGCGAAACTCTCTCTCCCTCAGAAATCCTCAATGGGAATGGACATCTATTCGTCTGCTCCTGAATTGCAGGAGCAGCATCATACGCTATGAGGAGAGTCATCTAGTTTATGGACCCCTTGGGTCTATTCTTCTAGACCAAGGGATCCTAGTTAAAAACAAATTAGATCATACACTCTAATAACTTCCTACCTTCTTTCCTTACTACGAGATCCTGCAGCATACCAGTGTAAACCCCTTTACTTCATGCTGCCATTAAAACCTTGATACAAAACCTAACAACGTCTTTGTTTTTCTCCACTACCTTTATTTTCCATCAAAATTTAGCGAGGGGATAACAACCAACGAAATACCAATGTTACCAATGAAATACCAAAGCTACCAATGAATTACCAACGCTACCAACAAAATACCAACGCTACCAACGAATTACCAATGCTACCAACAAAATACCAACGCTACCAACGAATTACCAAGGCTACCAACGAAATACCAATGCAACCAATGTAATACCAACAAAACCAACTTAAACCTAAAAACCCAATAATAATAATATCCCCATTGCTATAGGTTTTATACCTGCTCTGTCAGAATAGGATTAAGATTTTTAATGTATATATATATATATATATATATGAAGAAATGGTAGATTTTGGTAAATCTGACAAGATGAGAAAAAGTGGATAAACCACAACACTGACAATGGATTTAGCAATGATATTTTGTCTTTATTTTAGAAAGACTTGAAATATCATTGCTAAATCCATTGTCCATGTTTTAGTTTATCCACTTTTCTACTTATTTTTCTCATCTATATATATGCAATATATATATATAATTAAGGCAATAAAAATCTCTATATGTCTATATCTCTATGACTCTTTGTAACAACAGTTTCCAATTGAATGTTGTAAAAACAGCTATTGGTAATAAAATAACTGAATTTAACAAAATTAAACAGGGATCAGAACAAAAGTGCCCTGTTTATTTACATCTTCCTTGGCTGTAGAGAGGTGCTATTTTTCAGCCAATGTATGGATAGTCTTTAACACTAAATGCATTCTGACATCTATCCGTAAAGATATTCTTCCTCCTCATCATAATAATTCCTTTATTTACATGTTTAGATGTAGTTGTAGTTCACATTACATAGGAAGAACTAACCAGAGGTTAGATGCAAGAATTAAACAATATCCTTATGAAAATACATAAGTTCATTAGTGGCTTGACAGATAATCTTAGGAATACATACAGCTATTCAATTGCAGAACATTTTATAAATAATTGTGACTGTGGCATGAATTTTAGTGTGGAAGTCTTCTCTATTCTAAGTAAGTCACACTCTTCATTTCATTTGAAAGTATTGGAGACAATTTATAATTTGTCCAGCAGATCATTTCCTGGTAAACAGAGGTAATGTCTGCTAGGACTTGATATTATTTTGATATAGTCTTCAATACAATTTTTTCCCCATCATAAAAATTTCCATTTTTTTTTTTGTGGTGGGGGGGTGGTTAAGGCTTTTATTCCTATCACAAATAGATCTTTGGGCCTTTTTAATGCTTTGATTAAATTTTGTACATCCCAAAATATCTTTATATATATATACATACATATATATATATATATATATATATATTTATCTCATACATATGTACATTTATATCGTATATATAATATATATATATACATATATATCTCACATGTGTGTGTGTGTATATATATATATATATATATATATATATATATATATATATATACAAACATATATACTTCATATATAACATATATATGATATCATCATTAAGGCATGTTAACAGCACAGATTCCCTTGATTCTCTCTCACCATTCATTCCTATCAGCCATCACAATCTACTAGAGTCTAGGAAACTTATAAGTTCTCTAGATAGCACCCAGTTTCCATATAGAGTTAATGAATGCAAGTTTTTGCTGGTCACCCAACACTGGTCTATCCACAAGTTAAGAGTCCGCAGGAAAACAACACTTTTGAGTTTGTCCTTACTTCCCCAGTGGCACCCAGCATGCCTGATTCATCTTACATGGATGGCTTGAGAGATAGGAGGTAAGTGGCCATACAACTGCTATTTTGTAGGGTCCTGCTTCCAGAATTTGAACAAAACAGCAAGCAGTATCCTTGCACAGTTTCATTAGAGTCCAAGTAGTGCAACCATATAATAGTATTTACATAGCTACGTCGAGGAAAAATTCCCCTTGATTTTACCAAAAAGATCAGATATCCACACGGTCATTAACATGTCAATAGCAGTCCATGCTTTACTTTTTCATTTTAAAATAGCACATCTTGATTAAAACACATGAATTCTGTTTTATCAGAAATCACATAGAGAACCACTGTTTCTTGCAGCATGCTCCAGGCCTTGCAGCCGAGAATTGACTTGAGCTGGTGTATTTTCAAGAAGTGTTTGATCATCTTAAAAGTCTGCATCAGTAATAGTTTCTTTGGGATATCATCTGTACACATATGCACACATATATATATAAAAATGATATTCCTTTTCATTATTTTTTTATACAGTGCAATAGACAGTCATAAAACCAAGTTAAAACGTCTGTATCCGTAAATCCTTTGTGCTCATTGTAAGTCAAAGTTTATCTTCTTGAAAAGTAATACTATTGTAAATAATAATAATAAAATTATGCCTTATGTTAGGAATTAACTTTCTATATCATTTAGGACAATATTTTCGTGATTTGAAGGCAGAAAACTCTTATAAACATGACAAATATTCACAGAGTTTCCATTACTTTCAATCCCTGTCTTCATTTAAGAAAAAAAAAAAGGAAATAAATCTCGAAATTTTAACACTTTGAACCCTTTCCAAATACCTGGTACCTGAGCTCCCAAGGGAAAAAGCTAAAATTTCTCACCATCTTACCACCTCCCTTCATATCAGAAAAACAATAATACAGACTGAAGTAGAGGCAGTTGCAGTTTCCATTACTGTCTGGTATCTGTGAGGGGGCGTAGCAGTTATATAATCTCTGTCATCAACTAGAGATGTGGGTCTAGATCTGTTTCAACATTTGTACTGTCTCTATCAGATTTTTGATAACCATCATCTGTGAGCTCATCTAATGGATAATCCAAACCATTCTAATCATCATTATTTTCTAGCATCTTTAACATTTATCGTACAGTAAGCAAAACAGATCTCCATTTTCCATGAATGTTACTCGTTGCATTTTGGTAGTTTCACTTATTACAAATGAAAAATCAAGCATAAAACACTTAAATATTGCTTCAAGGTGTATATATCAAAGCAATCCAAGCATTCCATTAAAAGAAAAGCTATGGAAACCAGATCTCTCTGATGAAATAATACTGGAATTCTTCCATGTTGTAACTGTACCAGTACTACTGTATAGCTGCGCCACTTGGATCCCAACAAAACACTTGGAGAAAAAGCTAGGTGGAAATTACATAAGGATACTGAATCCTGGAAGCAGCACCCTAAAAAACAGCAGCTGTATGGCTACTTAGCACCCATCTCACAAAGCATCCAAGAAAGATGAGCAAGAAATGCTGGGCATTGCTGGAGAAGCAAGGAAGAACTCATAAGCAGCATCCTCTGATGGACTCCTACACATGGACACACCAGTGTTGGACAATGAACAAAAACTTACATTCATCAACTCTGTATGGACACAGGGTACTATCTTGAGGATTTATCAAGAGTGATAGTTGATAGGGACAAATGATGAAAGAGAGTCCAAGAGAATCCATATTGTTTGCACGTCTGGGTGATTGATGATGATATTAAACTTTATATCATTAGTATTTGATGTGATCTTTGAGATCAAAATAATGGGCTTACAGGTTCAAGTGCTAATCATTTCAGAATAATTTTAACATAGGATGCGACTTTTGGAAAGAAGGAAACAATTTCTACAGGGGGTTTCACAATTGTTGAAACAAAGCAGCAGTCTCTCAGATTTTCCCTGCTAAATTCATACTCTTTCTCTTTTCAGATTATTGTAGAGAAATAGTTATCATTTTCCTATATTTAATAAAACATAGTGAAGTCAGACTTTGGAAGATCTTTTTTGTGAAGATGTATTAAGAAACTTAGTCTTTTAATATTGTTCAAGCAAGATACAAAAGGAAGTTCAATATCAACACATTTCCAAATAGAAGTAGGATTTTCAAGTTGTCAAGATCTTTGAAGCTCATGGCACTTGTGAAGATCATAGCGCAACAGGTTCCTCACCATCTGGGTCTCTGATCACCCAGAAGGAATATGCACATATTATCAACAACTTTGCATGCTGCATTTAACAGTGCCTTCAAATGAACCGTAGACATCAAGAGCATGTACTTTAGGGTTCCTCGTGACATTTTTGATTAATGTTTGAGACAAAATGGTTGCAGATCTTAAAATACTATTTTTTCCTTTCACTAAATACAATTTTCATTAATCTATCCTTTGTGGTACTTGATTTGGAGGTGCCTGTGGTGTAGTAGTTATCGTTGTAGGAAATGGATACAGCGATACGAGTTCAAATCCTGGATGAGGCTGTCTGCATTTCATATAGCACTAATACCCTTGAGAACAGTATGAATCCAATTATTCTCCCTCCAGCTATAGGTGAATAGTAAGGCAGACTGGGTTCTTCAGCCTTGGCGAGGCAACTAGACTAGGAGAAGGAAAACTCTGAATTCAAACCTGTTAAACTCCGCTTAAAAATTGACCTTGTGTCATATCCTGCCCGAGCGGAGGGGTTGGTAAATATGGATTTGTGCCTAATCGTTATTCCAAAAATTGTGAAACACTGTATATTGGAAAAAATTGTTCAGAAATATTTTCAGGCAGGCAGGTATTTGATAAACAAATATTTTTAAGGAATTTCTTCAATATATCAGATATTTTCAGTTAAACTTTACAACGATTTTTATATAACAGTCCCATTTCTCCAAAGAGGTGAGCCCCTATAATATAATGGCTAGTGGTGGACTGCAATCTCAGAGTGAGTTTGAAATCCAATCATACTGTTATATTCACTTGTGGACTAATACTCTTGGGAAAGGTATGAAACCCTTTATTCCCTCAGCTATGGGTTAAACACTATCACTGCTATTCTTCTACAAGGATCAAATAACCCACAAAGGTTGATATGCCATAAAACAAAGAAACCAAACCGGACATATATTTTAACAAACATGTTTGTTTCAAAGTAACCTCAAATGGAAACAGGCTTATGACCAAAAATATCAGATGTTATCTAAGAGTGCATGATCAAAGTCAGGAATTATTCATTTGATAAGAATTTATTTAAAAAAAAAAAAAATTAAAATCATAATTAAAAAAACAATAAGTAATGGTCTGAAATAAATGATAACATACAACAAAAAATAATTTTTTAGAAGGTAAGAAGCAACTGAATAAAGTTATGAAGGTGAATGGTAACTTCCACATCTGGATCTAATTTAGGGATTAGATTTGAAAATTTTAAAGGATCTTCACTATGAATAAGGATTCATTATTACTTTAAGTTTTGAGTAAGAAATGAGGAAAGACAGGTATTTTTCCCGTTTTTTTTCCCCTAATTGTTTAAAAAGAGTTCACTCAGTTCTTGAGTTTGTCTTTCTCTTCCTGATATCTTAGGAAGTGCTGTGTGTACTAAATAACCAGTAAAAAAAATAACATTTAAAGTTTGCTTAGGATATCATGTTTTAGAACGGAAACAGTTTAACTTTCTCATGGATAAATACAGAAATGATACTGTTTGCATAAAGTAAAAATCTCACATATGATTCAGAGTTTTCAACATAAACAAATGCCAATCAAGTACTTATTTTCTCATATTAATGAAGACAACTAGTATATCTTTTTTATGTTTCACTTGAATAAAACTAAGTTGGCAGGGATTAAAATATGCTGACTATTTACCCTGCAGAGTAGTAAGATGTCTACTAAAAGGGGTGACTTGGGTATGATACTAAACTGTATCTGATGGTGAGGCATCTGTTCAGAGGAGCATGGAGTCACCCTTTCATTGCCATTACTCCCAGGTCTACTCTGATCTGGAGTGGTTCTATCTGTTAGAGTCTCATATATGACTAAATTAAATCTGTTTAAAAATTATTTGTATTTGATAGGACAGTCTGCAGGGAGGTAAGACACCTCCTCCAATAAGTGTCCTGTATATGACTCTAAACAATCTAATGGTGAGGTTCCAGTAATGCTGGAGCTTAAGAGAATTTGGAGTACTCCTTCATTGCCATTGCTCCCAGGGCCATTCTGGCCTGGAGTGGGAGCACCTGATCTATGGGTCAAATAGAACTATTGAATATTTAAACTGACTGCAAACAAATGACTTATGCAAAATTTAATTGTTTGAAATAAACATTTGATCATTTAACTGAGTGTTAACAAATTGAATGATACATAGCAAAACTTGGAACCATTTTACTGTGCAAATAAAATGAGCTCAGGCTTATTTAAAAATATTATCAATAAATTGAGTATAAAAATCTTTCATCTGATATATATGTATAAAGAGGATTTGGTATTAAATAACTTACAATGGTTATATGCCATACAACCAAACCAATCCAAATCATATATATCTAATATATATGTATAAAGAGGATTTGGCATTAAATAACCTATAATGGTTGATATGCCATAAAACCAAACCAAACCAAACCATATATATCTAATATATATGTATAAACAGGATTTGGTATTAAATAACTTACAATGGTTGATATGCCATACAATCTAACCAAACCAAACCTAACAGATATCACTACTCCTGGTTAAAGTGGACCTGGGAGTATAGAGAGCGTACTCTACATTCTCCAAATCTCTAGAACTGAAGCCTCACCATCAGATGCAGTTTAGTATCAATCTCAGGACACTCCTTTTTTTTGGTGATGGTGGGGGGAGGTCTTACCCCTCTGTAACAGGGATACAGTCAGTGTATTCTAAGCCATGCCAACGGTGCAAATCACATTAAGAATTTTGATGAAAAATTGATGGAAGAATTTATAAATTTACCATCATTAGGATTAATTGGTAAACAAATGTCTTCTTGCAGAAGCACCTTTACTCTATAATAAGAATGTTAGGTAAGAAAAAACTAATTTTACAATGGTCTAAGATCTAGTTCTGCATATTCAGTGAATCTGTTGAATCCCAACACTGAATGTGACTGTTTTATTCTTTCCTTTATACAAGCAATTCTCTGAGATGAGTCACATATGACAAGGCAAGAGTAGAATACCTTAGTGCAGAGCCTGATTGGGAACAATTGGTCCAATTGACTAAGTGCCAGCTCTGCCTATAGATATTTACTAGAAAATACAGTACAAAAATTATATAATTCTTAATTAAGTTACAGTTAACAAACTTCACCTGTTTAGCAATGAGTGATTTTTAACTTCAAATTCAATATCATAGCCTCACAGATATTACTGAGTACTTAAGAAATCAACACTTGAATGTTTGGTACAAAACTCCTATGACATTCAAAGAGGCATTTGGCTGGCACTCAAATCTTACAGGACAGTTACTTATGGTTTGTTGGTCAAAAACATGGAGAGAAAAACAAAATTGCTTCTTTGGCAAACTGCTCATGGCAGAAGGTCAAGAAGGAAGTTGAAAGCTTTGTATTGATCGGTTAGAAATCAACAGGTCAGAATGGACAATTGGATATGAATAGTAAGGAACAATTGAAAGATGTCAAACTTACATGAGTGATTTGAATTTTATGAAGAGGATTATTGATATATCTATGCGAGTGATGAGCAATTATATACATATATATATTTCTGTAAAATTTTTTTCATTGTAGGTCCAAAGAGAGAAAAAAGTGAATATTTTAAAATGAATAAGTCCACTAAGAGATTTGTATTTTTTAAGAATTATTTATTTCATTCTTACAAAAGTGTAAGTTTCCATCTTGTTGCTTTCGTCAGAGAACATATGTGGCTCAAGGTCATGTAAATGTGGTACCCAATGAGAGTGAAACTCATATGCGTAGGTCTGTTAATGTTTTTTCAGGTTTTGTATATGTTTATACAAGGATCATATATATATATATATATATATATATATATAGAGAGAGAGAGAGAGATAGAGAGAGAGTGAGAGAGGAGTTCATATGGTATAGTGGCTAAAGTGATGGACTTTGACATCCTAGTTTGAACTCCATTAACACTATTACATTCACTTTTGGACTTATTTCCTTGGAAAAGGCATGAACCCAGAGTATTCAACAATGACCCAGGAGACCAAGGTTAAATCCCAAGTCAATTCACACCAAAGACTCAAAAAATGGTACTTGATGCCTCCTTGTTTAACACTCAGTATTATAAGGTATGTATCAAAGGTAAAGTGGAGCAATCCAGGGAAAGGAGTAACACCCACCCTTACACTTCAGTGTAGTAGCTACTTAAAAGGGAGCTTTCAGATTGCACTTGACAACAATTGGCAAATTTAATTTCTGTATATATATATATATATATATATATATATATATATACACACACACTACCTGAAGTACTCATCTACATTGGTAAAATGTCAAGATTTAGATTGCAGACATAGCCAGATAAAAAGACAAATATCTTTCAAAAGTTCCTTCTACTACTTTCATTTTTCTAAAAATGTCTATTTAAGATCATTATTTTTAATTCGAAATTTACACTTAATGGCTGAAAAGAGTAATATAAAAATAAACCCACAAAGCAGAAAAGAGATTTATTTTATATTATTGTCCTGTAAAGTTAAAATAATAAAGAAATTTATTAATTCAAACAATCTTGTCAAGATATTTATTGATTTGATCATTTTTGTTTTTTGCCTAGATTGTCACTTTTAAAAGTGCTATATATATATATATATATATATATATATATATATATATATATATATACACATATTTCCTGCTTAAAGTACTACCAATAAACCTACTTAATAATGGGAAAATTTCACCAATCAACAATGCAACATTTAGTTGATGAATTTCATGAGACTTGAAGTGTATAGATTAAAAAAAAACCTCAAGCCACCTATTTTTTAAACTGCTAAAGTTCTTGATTATTTGACCTCTTGATGCCGAAAATTGATCATTACTGATTCAGATGTCAACAGGAAGTGTTTTCATGGCTATAAAATAAAAATAGTTCAAACACAGGTTGCCAAAAAAGATGGTTGCATACTTTTTTAAACATCCTATGAATGTATTTACTTAAATAAAGTTTCAAACAAATGACCTTAACATCCAAAGTCCAGTGGTCTCCAAATCAAGATATTATACTTGAACAACCTCTCATGACCAATCCTTAAATTTAGAGATTAGCTTGATATTTTAAGATTTCAAGCTTAGGACTCAATCAGCTGCTATTGTTAATCCCAATATCAAGTTTGTTATTCCTTTAAAAAAAAGGGGGAACTTTCTTATTAAGTTTAGTAAAGAAATAGAAAAATCCAAGTCCATAATCCAATATCACATAAGATTTTGTGTTTACAAGACAAGTTGTCTAACAAATAAATCAAGCAAGAAAAGGCTTTTTTATACATAGAAGCAATAGACCACAAAGGTAAGCAGAAAGAATAAATAAAAAAACTCAGCTTTGACCAACATTAAAATCAATACCTCCAGTCAAATATAAAAAGAATAAATGCAAGAGGCAAAATATCCAAAGCGAAAACAAAGAAACCAACCTATCAAACAACAGAATACTCAAAGAGAGCTTAAACTTTTGGTATTTACCAACCAACTCTGCATGAGCAAGATATGACACAAGATCTGGTCCAATCAGCTGGGGTTATAGAATACACCAACTGCATCTCTGCAGAGGGGTAAGACTTCCCTAATGAGTGTCCTGGATATGATACTAAACAATCTGATGGTGAGATTCCAGTAATACTGGAGATCTTGGGAATGTAGAGTACTTCTTTACAGCCATTGCTCCCAGGTCCAATCTGACCCAGAGTGGTAAGACCTGATTGATTCCTATCTATGGGTCAAATAAAACTGTTTGACATTTAAACACTGAGCAAAAAAAAAAAAAGGCTTATGTTAAATTGAATTGTTTAAAATAGAACTGTTTGATCATTTAACAGCGTGCAAACAAAAGACTGATGTTGAATTGAATTGTTAGTGATACATAACAATACTTGGAATCATTCAACTTTCTTGATTTATGTTAAATTGAATTGTTAGAAATAGAACTGTTGGTTAATTTAACTCTGTGTATCCACAAAATATGTTTACGAATCATATATTCAATATATATGCAAAAACAAGATTTACCATTAAATAACCAACAATGGTTAATATGCCATAAAACCAAACTTATCAAACTTTTGGTAGATATATTACCGACCCCTCTGCAGGATATGACACAAGGTCAATTTTTAAGCAAAGTTTAAGTGGTCTGAATTCAGTTTTCCTTCTCCTAAACTGGTTGCCATGCTAAGGTTAAAGAGCCCAGTCGGAAAACTAGAAAAACTAATTCAAACTTCAGTCTTAGGATCTGTGCAGGTGGGATCCATACATACAAAGATGAAAGCTGTTCAACAAATCTAAAATCTGGGTGAAGCTTAGAAATTTATGTTAAATTCATTTTGAAGTTACGGGTTTATAAGACCTCAAATCTAAACTTCAAGTTACAGAGAATAAGAAAATGCCATCTACTAATTATTTTTTCTAAAATCTCTTGTTGTAAAAAAATTCCATCTATATACAGTCTTGGTCACTTTCATTTTTTTTTGGGCTATAACTTCAGAAATAAACAGAAAATAATTTTATGATTTTTATGATTTTAAAAACTTTTTATTTTATTGTTTGCTGTTCTTCATCAACAATGAGTTATCAATAGACAAATTTACCCATTGGAAGAATAGTTGAATCCATACCTTTCCAAAGGGTATAAGTCAACCCAGTCAGCTAGGGCGGTAGAATACACCGACCATCTTTGCAGAGGGGTAAGACCCCAGCACCTCAGCAAATATCCTGGATATGACATTGAACAATCTGATGGCAAGGCTCCAGCCTCCTTGAAGATTTGTGAATATGGAGTACCCTTTCATTGCCATTGCTTCCAGGTCCATACTGATATGGAATGGTAACACCTGATAGAGTCCTATCAATGGGTCAAATAGAACAAACTGTGTGCAAACAAATGACTGATGTTAAATTGAAACTGTTATATAGTAATACTTAAAACCATTTAACTGTGTGCAAAAAAGAGCTCAGGCTTATTTAAGAATGCTATCTACAAAATGTATTTACAAATTGTATATATCTAATACATGTGGAAGATATTTATTGATTTGATCATTTTTGTTTTTTGCCAAGATTGTCACTTTTAAAAGTGCTATATATATATATATTTAGCCAGTGCTATTTTGCTTTAATCCTCCATCAATACCTGTCAGGGGTTTTCAATTTATCCCCTTTCTTAAGTAAATTAGTTCTAAATGGCTACAACATATCAAATTTTAATTGATTTTCTTTCCTCACATATCTATACCTCCTTGAGCCCCATGTGGACTGCAGTTTGCCCACCCCAGGACTAGACTATTGCTGTCAAATTTTCTGCAGTTAGGGGACTGGGAAATTTGTTATGGTATTTTTATCTTTGAAAATTTCACAAATGTTTTTAATGAAGGTTTTACTTTATGATGTAAGGCTAAATTTAACTCTTACTTTGCATCCATTTTTGTAGAACCGAATAAAGTAGAAATCTAATTGAAAATTGATCAGTCAAAAATCAAAGTTATAGCCATTTTTTCAAAACTATTTCCTATAATATTTTTGTTAGTCACTTAAAGCAAGATTTTTTTAAAAATCCATGTTGCATTTATACTTATATGGAGGTGTGTATAGCATAGCAAGTTATTGTTGTAAGAAGTGGTCTCAGTGACCTGAGGTTGTTTGTGCTTCCCTTTGCGGCAAAGTCATAAGGAAAACATGAATCTCTATTTTTCATGCCCCCCCAGATATTGGTAAACAGAAAGGCAGACAGGGGTCTTTATTGGTAGTGAAACGAATCTAGGAGAAGGAAAACTCTGAATTCAAACCAGATGTACACCTCTTAAACATAGCCCTTGTGTTGCATCCTACTCATAGCAGAGGAGTGGGATAATGACATATATATATATATATATATATATATATATATATATATATATATATTACAAAAGATAGAACAAATTTTATTCTATTTCATGTAATAGAAATATTTAAAAATAAACTGCCACTACCACTTAGCATCACCTTGGTGATAAAAACAAGCTTCACTTTAGTAATAAAAACACAAATGAAATAATAATTTAGTTTAAATACTAAACAAGTTTCATCTAAAAAATAGCGTATATATTACCTTGATAATGGTTCTGACGAGAACTGAAAGTACTTGGTATAACACAAATTACTCTTTTGGAGAAGTTATCAACAAATTTCCAGATTGTAACATAAAAAACAAAAAAAAAAACAAAAAAAAAATATAAGGACTCTAAAAAGAAAGTATAGAAGACACCAAAATAACAAGGATTCGATTTTATTTAATCAAACCTGTTTAAATATATATATATATATATATATATATATATATTACCCATCCACTTGTCTCGTCAATGTTTTGGATATAAATCAATAACCTGAAGTTTCTCTTTTTTAACTCTTCTTTATGGCTGTATTTAGAGGCCGTTAAGTGCAATATTCTGTGACATCCTATTCACATAATTTAAATTCTAATTTAAGTGCAAATAAGTAAGTGAATAAGAGGAAGTACTCTCTAATTATCATTTAATAGTTATCTCTCGTTAAATTATAATGAATGAAGGGAATGCAAATGCCAACCTCTACACTATTATTAAATTGAAAATTACGTTTAAAGATTCTATTATTCCCTAAGTTAGTACATTTTAATGATATTGCATGAATATAAAACCCTACAAATGTGTCATTTAACAAAAATAGTACATTTGTAAGGTTTTATATTCATGTTACAGTAAAATACATACAATTTTATGTTACAGTAAAGTACATACAAAAATCACATTATTATATGAGGGTGAGTCAAAAAGTGATGACTTTTACTGACACAGGAACATGTATCAAACATCAAAATGAAGCAGGTTCTCTGTGGATCACATCCCTACTTCTCAACATAGTCACCGTTGCTCTCAATAGCAATGTTCTACCTTCAAATGAGAACAAGTATTCTTGCCTCTTAAAATTCTGTTGACTGTTCTTTGAGCCACTTCATCACTGCAGTTTTCACTTGCTTGTCACTGGCATAATGTTTATCATCTCTTTGGCCCCATGAAAGAGGGTTTAAGAGGCAAACATTACTGATCTAAGTAGGTAGATTCTTTTATAAAACATATTTGGCAACTCTCTCTTTTTCTCTGTATATATTTATACATATCAGAACAAACCCAAACAAAGTTATTCCAATAAATTTTACGATCAAAACACTTTGAAAACTTTCACAAGCTGCAGCATCACATTTTCTTTCAATGTCCTCCATGTCCTCAAATCTTACCTGTGAGATAAATTTTCAGTTTAAGAAACAAGAAAATGTGGCATGGAATTAGATCCGGTGAGTATGGATGGGTGGTACACTTTCACACATCTGTATTCTGCTGAAAATCGCTGATATTGAAAAACGCTGATATTGAAAACTGCTGATATTGAAACTACTGATATCGAAAACTGCTGATATTAAAACTACTGATATTGAAAACTGCTGATATTGAAACTACTGATATCTAAAACAACTGATATTGAAACTACTGATACTGAAAAGTACTGATATCAAAAACTGCTAATATTGAAACTACTGATATCAAAAACAACTGATATTGAAACTACTGATATTGAAAAGTGCTCATATTTAAACTACTGATATTGAAACAACTGACATTAAAAAGTGCTGATATTAAAACTACTGATATTGAAAATTGCTGATATTGAAACAAATGATATTAAAAACTACTGATATCGAAGGTAGTGATATTGAAAAGTGCTGATATTGAAACTGCTGACCCAAAAGTACTAAGAACTTTTACTAAATTCTGTAGACATCATCACAGTATTATATTAGATTCTCAGGCGCATACATATCTTATTTTGAATTTTAAAATTTTAAAATTTAATTTGATAATTTTTGATCCCACCTTGTATTTCCTGAACTCATCTAAGACAATAAATAAAGAACAAAATCAGGTTGTACTAGCTGAAGAACCCATCTACACTAGGTAAGATGTTACACTTGGATCAAAGCTGATTATAAAGATAGTAAAACAATTTTTTAGTACTTAAAGTAAACTGATAAGTGCCAGTTGTGTCTTGTTATATAACATTGTGGAATATAGTTTTGAAAAGTCCTAAAACTTTTGTGAAAAATTAATTTTTTGCTGACATCCTGAAATGTCTTTCAACAATGTATTTTCTATAAAAAAAAAAATAAATAAATAAAATAAAAGATAAAATCACTGAATTTCTTAATTTAGTCAAGTGACACTGAAGAGATTTATAGTCATGCATTTTTGTTTTTAGTCTATCTTGTCAGTCATAAGCAATAATAATAATGATAATTATTATTATGAAATTAATCATTTTACATCTCCAGTTTGAAAAAGTAACTTTAAGGCTAATTAATAATGTTTAATAAGATTGAATGATTATTTTACTAAGTTTAGAAATTAAAATGTTGTCTAATCTTGCAGCAACATGGCTTCCTGTTTATTGTTAAAGATCCTCTCTCAATGAGATCCCACATTTTTCAAATAAGGAACAATTTTTAAAAAATTTTAAATCATTCCCCTGGTTTTAATAAGTACATACAGAGTGCAGCAGTAGTACCTCCTATATTTTAAACACTCACATCCATAGTGATAATGAAATTAGGCAAGTGGCAATAGTAGCTCCATCTACCTAATGTCTTACCATTTTATTTGGTTATGATCATGGCTTAGAACAGAGCACATAGTATGTTTACTGTTGAAATGTTTTTTAAGATAAGTCACAGCCAACAAGTAAATACTTACTAGTTGGCCATGGATGAGTGAATCTGTAATTGCTAAACAGAGGTCTTCATGCCCATTTCATTTTATGTAGGAATGAGGCTGTTCTGGATAGAATTTTCAACTCATAGCAGAATCAATTTTCTATCCAGAATAGCATCATTCTGATATAACATGAAATGAACAAAAGAACCGGGACATTGGCCCAGCGGTTAGAGTGTTCGCCAATGGCCCGGGAGACCTGGGTTCAATCCCAGGTCGAGTCATACCTAAGACTTTAAAAATGGAACTTGATACCACCTTGCTTAACACTCAGCATTATAAGGTACGGTTCAAGGGTAAAGTGGAGCAATCCTGGGAATGGAGTAGCGCCCTCCCCTACACCTTGGTGTAGTAGCTATCGAAAAGGGAGCCTTCGGGTCACCCTCGACTATGGTCGCTAACTTTACTTTTATATAGCAATTACAGATTCACTAATCTTAAAAAATATTTCCCTAGTCTAAGCCATGATTATAACTGATCATATCTAGAAAAAAAAAATGGTAAAGACATTAGCTAGATGGAGCTACTATTGCAACTTGCTTAAGTTCACTTGCACCATACAGGTAACAATTTAAAATGTGGGAGATATTTCTACTGCATTGTTTAATACACCTCCAATAGTTTCTAATAAAATGTTAATTCATTTTAAAACAATGAAAATGAAAGAATTTTGTTTTTCTATTAGGAAAATGTTTTTCTATACAGAGAAAATGGATATTATTAGGTATTATTTATTACCAAACTCTATAGCATTGGAACAGTAACAAAACGGAGTACCACTTTATTGCCATTACTCCCAGGTCCACTCTGGCCAGGAGTGGTAGCACCTAATGTATAGTTCAAATAGAACTAAACTGTGTACTTATGCTAAACTAAATTGTTTGAAATAGAACTGCTTATTTGTAAAAAAAATGGATTTGGCATTAAATAACCTAAAATGGTTGATATGCCATAAAAACCAATCAACTATTACAAAAAAAGAATTGTAGCACCTTTGTGACCAAAAATTAGATTGCATAAATATATATATGGGGTGTACTTGTTTTTGGACTTCTACACATTCATATTTTTGATTACAGTGTTTCAGTATTGTAAAATTTGTTAATTTATCATCATCAAGTTGTGCTGACAGCATGGATTTCCCAGACTATCTCTCACCATCCATCCCTATCATCCATTGCTCCTGGCAGGTCTTCCAAACTACATCCTGTGTCTGCACAGAGCTGATGTAAATAAGTTTTTGCTGGTTGGCCAACATTGTTATGTCCGTGTGTAGGGGTCCATCGAAAAACATCACTTATGAGTTCGTCCTTGCTTCTCCAGCAGTGTTTCACATGTCTTGTTTGTCTTACTTGGATTGTTTTTGAGATAGGAGGTAAGTGGCTGTACAGCTGCTGTTTTTTGGGGTGTTGCTTCCAGGAATTGTTCAAAATGGCTCATAACATTCTTGTGTAGTTTTCATCTAGCTTTTTCTCTATGCATTTTCTTAGTGTCAATGTTGTGCATCTGTACAGTCATATTGAACAAGCCACAGCTTGAAAGAAATCCCATTTTATTTTATTATCTTATTTTATTGGTAATTAATGATACCTAATAACATCTGTTTCAATTGTATAATGTTCTATGAGAAATATTAAAGCTCTGGTATCTGGTTTAGGCTTGGATTGGTTGGCATATCAACCCTTGTAGGTTATTTAATGCCGAATTCTCTTTATACATATATATTAAATATATATGATTTGGTTTGATTGGATTTTATAGCATATCAACCATTATAGGTTATTTAATGCCAAGTCCTCTTAATACATATATATTAAATATATATGATTTGGTTTGATTGAGTTTTATGGCATATCAAACATTATAGGTTTGGTTGGGTTTATGGCATATCAACCCTTGTAGGTTATTTACTGCCAAATTCTCTTATTACATATATATTAAATATATCTATGATTTGTGAATACATTTTGTAAATAACATTCCTAAATGAACTTGAGCTCTTTTTTGTACAAAGTTAAATGGTTTCGAGTATTGCTACATAACAGTCACAATTTAACATCAATCATTTGTTTGCACACAGTTTATTCAATTTGACCCCTATCAGGTGCTATCACTCTGGGTCAGAGTTGATTTGGGAGCAATGGCAATAAACGAGTACTCCATATTCCCCAAATCGCCATCAGATTGTTTAATGTCATATCTAGGACACTTGCAGATATGCTGTCTGTGTACTCTACAGCTCCAGCTGACTGTGTTGTTTTTATTTCAGAAAAAAATTAAGTTTTTATTTAAAAATGGAAATCAGACCTGACCGATAAAATGAAACGCAGGTTCTTCCAGGCAGCGGTCATGTCAATACTACTGTATGGATGTACCATTTGGACACTTACAAAACGACTGGAGAAGAAGCTAGACGGCGATTACACAAGAATGTTGCGAGCAATATTGAATAAGTCCTGGTGGCAACACCCCACAAAGCACCAACTATACGGCCACCTGCCTCCCATCATGAGAACTATCCAAGTTAGACAAACCAGACATGCAGGACACCGCTGGAGAAGCAGGGACGAGCTCATAAGTGATGTACTCCAATGGACCCCCACATATGGCCGAGCAAAAGCTGGATGACCAGCTCGAACATACATACAGCAGCTATGTGAGGATACGGGATGTAGCCCTGAAGAACTGCCAGAGGCGATGAACAATAGGGAAAAGTGGCGAGAGAGGGTCAGGGATATCTGTGCTATCGGCACGACATGATGATGATGATGATTTAAAAAAAACGTTAGTGGTGTACTCTTTATGGGTGATAATGTATACCATATTCATCAATACAACATGAAAGTTTTTGGCTATCTGTAGAGAAAAACATAACCAGTTAATATAGATAGTCATCCAAATTAACAATACATGAACATTTCGCTTCCCAATATTAGTCAATAAAAAACCATTAAGTTAAACAAGTAAATGATTAGATTTCTACATTTTGTGCATCAATCATTTGTGGACTAAAATAGTATTATTTGAAAGTTAAAAGTATCATTATTCCTATGAATGTAATTTATTTTGGTAACAAAGGAAAATCTGCCAATCTGAAAGAATTCTAAGACTCCTATAATACTTTAGTTCAGTGTAAGGTTCCATGAAAATTGTTTAATGCCGGGAACATTTCCGCCCAGCTCTGTAAAGAAAAAAAAATACAAATAACAGAAATGTCTATTAATAGATTAGTTAGGAGATAAAAAAAGAGAAATGATAAGTCTGGTGCCATGGTTATCTCTTCAACATTTAGTAACAAAGAACCTATATATATATATATATATATAAGGAATTCTAACTTGATGCAAAGGGACAATAAGAAAGGAAACAATAATAAGAATAGGAATTAAATGTTTTCGTCCAGTAATTTCTCGATATGGGTCATTGGTGATATCCAATTTTTTATTTTGATATATTGCAAACAATATTTTTCTTTTGTCAATTCTTATGAATTGTGTTACGAGATATTTTTGCTTACAATCATCGTTAAAAATATCAAATATTATCTCTAGAGCATTTAATGACAAAGAACAAATATGATGAGTTTATGAATAAGGAGAAAAGAATTGCCAGTAATTAGTCAACTATTGCAAACATTATTGATAGAATAGGTTTGTGTGTGTGTGTGTGTGTGTGTGTGTGTTTATCCAACCTTTCACTAAAACCAGGATGTGACACAAGGTTAATTCTTTTAAGCAGAATACTGCTAGTGTGAATTCAGTTTTCCTTCTTCCACAGTGGTTGCTTAACCAAAGCTAAAGAACCCACTTACCCTACTATTTACCCATAGCATGGAGAGAGAAGTGATAGATTCATGCCTTTCCCAGTTTATGGGAAATAGAGATCTGAGGAGTGTGAAGTACTCTTTCACTGCCACCACTCCCAGGTCCACTCTGGCCTGGAGTGGTCATATCTGTTAAGGTCCCATCTATAGGTTGAATAGATCTGTTTCAAAATTATTTGTATTAAATACAAATACTTGATACCAAATAACTGTGTGCAAACAAATAATTATTATTACAAAATAAAAAGAGTTACTTGAAGCTTTAATTGTTTATGAATGACTATCATTAATTGTTTGAAAAAAAAAAGACTGACTTAAATAACCTAAAAAGAGTTGGCATGCCATAAAACTAACCAAATATTAGCTATAGAAATTCATAGCAAACAATATTACTATAGAAAGGCATTGCCAATGAGGAAGAAATTAATTTTCAGTAACCCCCTGCTGTATAGTCTGGAGCAGGCAGCAAGTGGCATTAGCCTCCATGTGAATGCAGACAAAACATAGTACATATGTTTTAATGAAAAAGGAAACATCTCCACTCTAAATAGTGGTTCTCTGAAATGAGTGGATAAGTTCCCCTATCTCAGAAGCAGCGTCTTATCTACTAAAAATGACATCAATACGTGACTTGGACTGCTATTGATAAATCATCGATCATATGGAAGTCAGACTTATCTGATAAAATAAAATGCAATTTCTTCCAAACAGTGGATGTGTCAATCCTGTTATATGGATGCACCATATGGATGCTGATTAAGCATATAGAGAAAAAGCTAGATGGGAATCACACAAGAATGCTACGAGTTATATTGAACAAATCCAGGAAGCAACATCCCACAAAAGAGCAGCTGTACGACCACCTACCTCCCATCTCTAAAACCATCCAAATAAGACGAACAAGGCATATGGGACACTGTTGGAGAAGAAAGGACTAACTCATAAGCGACATTCTCCTATGGACCTCTTTACACTGATGTGCAAATGTTGGACTACCAGCATTATCATCATCATTATGTTGTGCGGCCAGCACGGATATCCCTGACCCTCTCTCTCCATGTCTCCCTATCATTCATCGCCTCTGGCAGGTCTTCAGGGTTACATTCCGTATCATCACATAGCTGCTGTATGTATGTTCGAGCTGGTCGTCCTGCTTTTGATTGGCCATATGCGGGGGTCCACAGGAGTACATCACTTATGAGCTCGTCCTTGCTTCTCCAGCAGTGTCCGGCATGTCTGGTTCATCTAGCTTGGATAGTTTTCGTGATAGGTGGTAGGTGACCGTATAGTTGGTGCCTTGTTGGCTGTTGCTGCCAGGACTTGTTCAATATTGCTCTCAACATTCTTGTATAATTGCCGTCTAGCTTCTTCTCCAGCCGTTTAGTCAGTGTCCAAGTAGTGCATCCATATAGCATTATCGACACGACCGCAGCCTGGAAGAAACTGCATACCGACGCCAACTACGCCGGTGACATAGCGCTACTGGCCAATACACCCAACCAAGCCAAAACACTACTGCATAGCTTGGAATGAGCTGCTGCAGGCATTGGACTCCATGTTAATGCGCACAAAACTGAATTTATGTGCTTTAATCAGAAAGGTGACATCTCCACACAAGACGGAACCTCTCTGAAACTGGTTTACAAATTCACCTACCTAGGAAGCAGCATCTCATCAACCGAAAAAGACATCGACACACGGCTAACGAAGGTATGGACAGCTATCGATAGGCTTTCGATCATATGGAAATCAAACCTGACCAATAAAATGAAACTACCAGCAAGAAGTAATCTACAACAGGGAAATTCATGCTAGCAGCGTGTCATGATGATGATGAATTCAAGTGTTACTGACATGCATTGTAGATGATATTACAAGTTTAAACCTTATGGTACAGTAATATCTAGATGGGTCATGGGGTTACTGATTATTAATTTTTGTTTTTACATATTGCAAACAATCATTTATTTTTATTGTTCTGGTATTATGTATTAATAGACAGATTTAAAAAAATATATATATTTGGTGAATTACAGTAAAGTATGACCTGGGAGACTGAGGTTCAATCCCAGGTCGTGTCATACCAAAGACTTAAAAAATGGTACTTGATACTGCCATGCTTAACACTCAACATTATAAGGTATATATCAAGGGTAAATCCAGGGAAGAAGTAGTGCCCTCTCCTACACCTCGGTGCATTAGCTATTGAAAAGGGAGACCTCAACTATGGTCACCCTCTACAACGGTTGTCAACTTTACTTACTTATTCTCTCCTGAAGTATTGTTTAGCAAGCTAATCTTAGAGGTTTTGATCCAGAATGGGTGCGTCACATTTCTAGTCTTATGTTATATCAAGGTAAACTTAGTATGCATTTACCCAAACCTTACCTCACAGGCAGGATGCAAAACAACATCATTTTCTAAGAGGAGTACAGCTGGTTTAAATTTAGAGTTTTTCTTCTCTTAGACTGATTGCCATACCAAGGGCCCATCTACCCTACTATTTACCCACAGCTGAGGCAAAGCTGAGAAAAGACTGATTCATGCCTTTTTTTAAAGGCATTAGCACCATGTGAAATGCAAACAGCCTTGGCCAGGATTTGAATTTGGCCTACTGGGTTCATTTTCTATGAACTCTTTATACTGCACACACCTCTACCATAAGTTTGATTTAGTAAGTGCCCATTTGTTAACTGTATAAAAAGAGTTAACTTGTCTTGTTTACAACAGATTGGTACACATTAATTGAGTTAGAACAACTCAGCAGCCTTCAAATGTGAAAGTGAAGATCATTTTGCATTGACCAAGTCATATGAGAAGTCTCATAAAACTTTGGCTATTATTGGTAATATTGTTAAAAGAATGAAATAAAAATTTAGGAGCAAAAAAACCCTCAAGTGTTCCACTTGGTATAACAATAATGTTTTCACTGAAAAAGACAAAGGACATTAGCTTTTTTTAAAGCATTTCATGAAATCATTCATGCATGATTTGATAAAGGTTTGATTGTTCTTTTTTACTTTATTTTCATTGTCATTCACAAACATGAAAATGGTAATATTTAAATATTTAAACGACCCATTCTATCCTGGAAATGTCCAAATAAAAATAAAAGTAAAAAAAAACAACAGTCAAAAGCAGAAATAAAAAGATATTCATGCTAATAGTGAACAAAAGGAACAATGATCCTTTTTTATTGATAAAAGACAACTATCCATTCTGAATGTCTTTTGAAAATAGCCTTTTACCTGATAGAATATTTTAGTGGGCATATTCTACTTTTCAGTTGGATGATGATGATGATGATAAGAAGTACTGAAAAACTGTAGAACATGAAAGTGATGGTGATACCAATAGTAATTAGCACACTTGATATGGTTGCCAAAAGATAGGCACAGAGACTGGAAGACTTGGAAATAAGAGGACGAGTGAACACCATCCAAACAACAGCATTGTTGAGATTGACCTGAATACAAAGAAGAGTCTTGGAGACTTAAGGAGGCTTGCTGTCACTTAGACTCCAGTGGAAAACCATCAGCTAATGCTGGTGTGAAGAACTCTCAAATGACCAAAATAGTCATAATAATAATGGTGAGGGTGATATCAGTTGTAGTTGTGCTGGTGATGGTGATATTAGTAAAGTAAAAAGTAAAGTTGGAAACTGTAGTCAAGGATGACCTAAAAGCTTCTTTTTTTTCATTAGCTAATACACCGAGCTATAAGGGAGGGTGCTACACCTTTCCCTGAATTGTTCCACTTTACCCTTGATCTGTACCTTATAATGCTGAGTGTTAAGTTAGGTGGCATCAAGTACCATTTTTTGAGTCTTTGGTATGATTCAACCTGTGATTGAACCCTGGTCTCCCTGGTTATTGGGGAACACTCAAACGACTAGACTAATGTTAGTAGTATTAACCATATCGTATTATACTCAGCATTTTTTAAAATTAGTTTTAGGTTTTCCTTCTATTGACATGAAATTAGGATTTCAAGAGATCAACAGATCAGAGACAACTCATTTCAGTATGCTCACAAAGAATAAACAATCCAAATTTCATTTAATATTTAAAAACATTGGGACATTTACTTGATGGGGTAATTAATTTGGTTTTATACGGAGATTTCATTTCACAAAGCCCCATGGATACTGAAATCAAGAGATAACATCAGCGCACACACACACACACACACACTATATATATATATATATATATAGACACACATAAATATGCAAATGTATTTATATAAATACACATAAATATACGTGCCTACACACTTAAATGTACATACTTTTATACTGGCTGAAAAATTGTGAATACAACAAAATTTAGATTATGAGGCAGCATCTTGATTTGGCATTCCTATGAAGTGATAAAAACCCAACAAAGCCTGGTGATATTATAAGATACTGCTGGGGCACTCTGGGTTAGTGGGAATGATGTTTTGGTCCTGAAACCATGCCTGACCCCAAAGTCATTATCTAATGTTGGCTTTGTTAGTAAACGCATTTTTTTAGTAGTTTGTGTATATAACATTACACATTGTCTCCTTCCAGTGGTTAGAGTGATTACCAATGGTCCAGGAGACTGGGACTCAATCCCAGGTCGAATTATACCAAAGACTCAAAAAACGGTAATTGATGTCACACAGCATTATAAGGTATGGATCAAGGGTAAGTAGAGCACTCCAAAGAAAGGAGTGGTGACCTCCCCTACATCTTGGTGTAATAGCTATTGAAAGGGAGCTTTTGGGTCATTCTTGACTACAGTTGGACAACTTAACTAACTAACCAACTGTGTGTGTGTATATATATATATATATATATATACACATATTACACTTTCTCCTAGTCCTGATACACAGAAAAAAAGCAGTTATTTTTATGTAGTCATAGATTCTTGTAGAATTAGAGGGTGTCCTCATGGTGTAATGGTTAAAGTGATAGACTATGGAATCATAGTAAGCGAGTTCGTACTCCAGTTGCGCTATTATGTTTACTTTCAGGCAAATACCCTTGGAAAAGGTATGAACCCCGTTATCCTCCCAGCTATGGGTTAAATAGTACCACTACTGTTTAGTACCCCTAATGCTTTGGCATTAAATAACCTACAAAGGTTGATATGCCATTAAACAAAGAAACAAACCTTGTAGAATTACTGATTTATGAGAAACAAAATTTCCAAGTGAAGGACATTGACAGAGAGAATCAGAGAAAACAACAAAATCAACATAACGCGCATATATATATATATATCTTTATTGTTGTTCACAATGGTGAAATCTTTGAAGAGATTAGTGAAAAGACCCCCAGTGCTGTTTAGCAGACATTTGATTATATATTACAATGAATCCATATGCATCAATGCAGGCAATATGCCATCAGCATTTAGACATAGCACCAGAGGCTGATATTTTATGCATACAAACTCCTTATCTTCTGAAAAGGTGTTCAGTACAGCTCTATTTCACACCATTTTCACAGACAGGGTCATCACTATTCAGCCAATATTATTGAGGGAATGAAGTTTTGTTATTTCACAGGTAAAATATTTTGTTGGGAGAAATATATATCAAAATACATTGATATATGTGTATATTCATAAAAATGAACACATACATACACAGAATTTTCCTCTTTACCTTACAAGGGAATTTGTTAAATTTTTGAACTGATTATTTGATAAAAAATGCGACCTATTCCCAACTGTATTTTCAAATAAGTCTCTCACTTCATGATTCACTAATTAACAATTTTTTTTTTCAATTAACGGTAAAAGATTATGTTAAGATTTAATTCTAAAGATATTATTAACCTTTTTTATATATAAAACAAAACAGGACTAATAAGAAAGTTTAAAAAAAAAAAAAGAGAATATTTTAACAAAATAAGCAAAAAAATATTAATGGAAAATAAAACTATTTTATTTTAACAACCACAAATAGCAGTCTTTTATTCTATTTCTTTTGTCTTGAATTAAAGAGTGAAGTACAATAATGAATTTTTATCATTAAGAGTTTTCAGACTATTGTCTTCATCTTTGTTGTTATTTCCACTACGTTTCGGCCGATATGTCCACTGGCCTTCTTCAGATGTTTGTCGAACTTGGGAACTTACATGGAATTTTGAATTATGTCCTTTATTGAAGCCATGCGGGTTATGGCTAATGGAACCAGAACAGGCGACCCGTGTGGATTCAATAAAGGACATATTTTGAAGTTCCGTGTAGGTTACCGAGTCTGACAAACATCTGAAGAAGGTATATCAGACGAAACGTTGTAGGATTAACAACAAAGATAAAGGCAATAGTCCGAAAACCCCTAATGATAAAATTCATCAAGCTTTGTCTCAGAAATTCAGACAACTACAATAATGGAATTGGGCGGGGATTTTATAAAATTTGACCTGGGAAATTTTTGGTTTGTTTTCTTTATTTAATGACCCATTAACCTTGCCATCTTGTAAAAGGACTGTAGTGGTACTATTTAACTCATAGCTGGGAGGAGGGGGATAAGGGAGTTCATGCCTTTCCTTAGAGTATTAGTTTGAAAGTAACTTAATAGTGTGCTTGGAGTTCCAACTCACTTTCTACAATGTTGCAGTCCAGTATGTTAACCACTATGCCATTAGAACTCTCCAAGAAAATTTTATAGCAATTTAATAATAAAGAAAAAATTTATTAATTAAAAAAAAAAATTACATTTTTAATAGGGTATTGTAAAAAAAAATCAATTTTGATAAACAATTTTTTAAAATCAAATCACCCAAAACTTGTATGAATATCAATTTTACTGACAAATTTGTTTAAGTCATTATCAAGAAAGATAGGAGAAAATACTGATTAAGTTTTATTTGAGGAAATAAAAAACTAACCAAAAATACTTTCATTTAAATATTTGTTTAGATTTTTGAGAATATCATAGTAAGTAAAAAGTAAAGATGGCGATTGTAGTCACGGGTAACCCGAAGGCTCCATTTTCAATAGCTACTACAATGAGGTGTAGGGGAGGGTGCTACTCCTTCCCCTAGATTGCTCCACTTTACCTTTGATACATACTTTATAATACTGAGTGTTAAACAAGGAGGTATCAAGTACCATTTTTTTAAGTCTTTGGTATGATGCGACCTGGGACTGAACCCTGGTCTCCTAGGCTATTGGCAAACACTCTACCCTCTAAGGCCAATGAGTGCTGTGGATTCATGGAAAATTATCATCCTGAATATGTAATTAATTTGTATTCAAGTCATTTGCTGAGACTAATTTTTTGAAAAACAGAATTGTTGATGAAAAAAAGATCTGAAGAGGGTCCCCATGGCATAGTGGGTAATTTATTCGACTGAGATGTTGTAGTAAGTGAGTTTGAACTATTTTGTTCACTTTCAGACATATACTCAGGGGAAAGTAATGAACCCTCTTATCCTCCCAGCTATGGGTTAAACAGTACCACTACTGTTCTTTAACAAATATAACTTTGGCATTAAATCATCCATGAAGGTGGTTGAGCCATTAATCAAACAAAATAAACAAAAAGACCTGCGAAGTTCAACTATTTTTCAGCAGTTGCAAGTTATAAGATGTGTATATAAAATATTTTTTTACAGGGTAGAAAAACTAATAACTGGAGGGAGTGGAATAAGAGTGGGTCAGAGGGAAATTAATTTGGTATCTCAAACCAAAATTTAGCATTTCCTCCCTTATACATTTTATTACCCATAAAAACCTACCAAAATTGCAATACCACAATGTACTTTCTAAGGCATCCACGATTCTTTTTAACTACAAAAGAACAATCACAACAAGCAGTAAAATCAGTTTTATTCAACTTTATTGCATCATAAACTTAAAAACAACCAACATGTGTTAATGGTTAAAAGGTAGCGGAGGGGAGAATAGAGACTTATATTTTCTTTTGACAGCCACCATAATTGACAAGCTGAAGATTGATTTTTATTTCAGCTATGCCATGAGCTAATTGTAATAATTAAATGTTTTTTTGAGCAATCTTTTAATTTTAGAGTGGTAAAAGGAGTGGCAATCAGAGGATTAAAACCACACTTTTGGTCAAAAACAGAACTGCTTTTCCTCTTACTCCATTTGGGAAAAAGGAGTCCTCCCCTCCTTCACTCAGGGAAAATGAAGCAGACATTTTGAAAGGAGTCCTTAAATTCTTCTAGAAGCCATAATTATACAAAAAAGAAATTAAATTAAATAGTAATCAACCTAAGAAGTAAATATATTCAACAACTTATAGATATACAAACTTAAACTACGTATTGCTTACTGTTTACTTCATGATGAACACAAGAAAATACAAATTTTGATTTTTAGCCGGACAATCAATAAAAAAAGAAAAAAGAAAAAAAAGAAACCCTAATACATCAAAATTTCTTGGAATTCAAAACAATAATATCTCAATTTTACCCTTGAAAATGACCATTCTTAAATGAAAGTGCTCAGTAATAAAATTTTGGATAGTTTCTTTACAAGTTTGAACCTAACATAATCAGTAAAGTAGTATTTAGTGTAACAGTTATCATAGAAGGAAATAGAATCAGTGACCTAGTTCAAATCCTGGATCAGATTATTTGCATTTTAATTTGTGCCAATGCCTTTGGAAAAGGCATGAATCCATCTGTTCTCTCTACATCTATGAGTAAATAGTAAGGCAGATTGAGCTTTTAGCCTTGGCTAGGTAGCTAGTCTAGAAGGAAAACACTGAATTCAAACCAGTTGTACTCTGCTTAAGAATTTAAACCTAGTGTCACATCCAGCCTGTGGTGGAGGGGTTGGGTAGATACAAACTAATATAATCAGTAAAAAAAAATATTAAAATAAATCTTCTCTGGATCTTTAAAAAACCTTCTTTATAAGAAAGACTGTGGCCAAAATACAACTTATATATAATCATTTACAAAGCTTGGGTCAGATGTATGGACTACTCTGTGAGAATCAAACTCACTAACAATGGTCTGCTAATCTATAACCATAAATATGTATATCTTATTTTTGGTCATAGAGGTGTTGCAATTTTATTTTTATTAACAGCGTTTCAATTCTGTAGAGTTTGGTATGTAATTAGTTAAAGTTAAAGTTAGCGACCATAGTCGAGGGTGACCCGAAGGCTCCCTTTTCGATAGCTACTACACCAAGGTGTAGGGGAGGGCGCTACTCCATTCCCAGGATTGCTCCACTTTACCCTTGAACCGTACCTTATAATGCTGAGTGTTAAGCAAGGTGGTATCAAGTTCCATTTTTAAAGTCTTTGGTATGACTCGACCTGGGATTGAACCCAGGTCTCCCGGGCCATTGGCGAACACTCTAACCGCTGGGCCCTGATGTGATAATATAATATTCCACAAGCAATAATTAAATACCACCCATTGGCCTAGTGGGTTGAGCATTTGCTAATGGCCTGGGAGACCAGTTTTCAATCCCAAGTCAAGTCATACCAAATTAAAAAAATAGTACTTGATACTTCCTTGCTTAACACTCAGGATTTTCAAGTATGTATCAGCGGTAAAGTGGAGCAATCCAGAGAAAGGATTAGCACCTTACCCTACATGTTGGTGTAGTAGCTATTGAAAAGGGAGCCTTGGGGTTGACCTTGTAGCAGAAAGAATTTCGCATTTTTGTTTGGCACATAATTTAATTTGACCATTAAGGTCAACGCATAATTTCACCCAATCAGGATGACTTATCCTATTCAGCCTGGATCATCTTTCTGGGCAGCACAAATTGAGGAAGCCGTCAAACACCCTCTTTGGCTGAACAACTTTGTTCAGTGCAGATGTCTTACTGTCTGCTCTTCAATAGCAGCAGCAGCATCAACACAATGAGGGAAGCAGTCTAATTTATGGACCCCTTGCATCTATTTCCCAGTTGAATATGAATTAGATGAATTCAATACGCCACACACAGGAACACCTTTACGTCACCCCCAAAATTGGCTATGTCGACTGCGATGCAAAATTCCGCTCTGACACCTAGCTACTTCTTCACTGGGCAACATTTTCTGGAGACATTCACGCTTCTCCCTGAAACAACCAGATCCACAAACTCACGGTGACTTCAATGTTTCTCTCCTCAAACAGCAAACATGACTTTTGCTACACTATGGCGAACATATCTCCATCGCACATTCCAATAATGCCTTAACCTAACAATGCACTTTTCACTCAAGCATTTAGCAGCTAAAATGCTTTCTCAACTCTATCATAACTTCATTTCGTTTCCTTACTTCTTTACTTACTACGAGACTTGCAGCATAAACGTAAACCCTTTATTCCATGCTGCCATTAAAAACCTTCATATAAAACCTTACAGCACCATCTTCGTCTTCTTCATCTCACTCCTTTATTTACCTTTTACCCTTAGTGAGGAAGTAACGTAATACCAACATAACCTAATAATATTCACTCGCTAAAACCTCAACTATGGTCGCCAACTTTAGTTCAGAAGAAAATTAATTTTTGTTTTTTAAATGTAAAGATAGTATCTGTTAATAGACAATATTGTATATGTTTGTGCATGTATGTGTAAAAATAATATCAATATGCTAAATATTCAAAGTTATTTTAAATTCAGTCTGATGGTCTATAGTTAATTGCATTTAGTGTTTATTTTGTACAATTCTTATCTTTGCAATGTTTATTCTTTTCATCCATGACATTTTGAGTATTTAAAATGAGAGGAAAAAATTAAAAACAGAAAAACAATGAACATTAACAATAAGCTATTTCAAAATCTAAGATAAAAACAGCCAATCAAATTGATTATGAAAATCGCAACATCAGAGTAAGAATCAAGCAATCTCTTAAATGACACCAAAAAAAATTTTTTTTTTTCTTTAAGATATTAAAAAAAAGATACATTTTCATCAGATTTCTTCCATTTTTTAAAAATATATATATTTTTTTTCATTTCAAAATATCAGGTATCAAGCAATGCCCATCCTAAGAAAAAGTATTCCTTTCTATTTCAAATCACCATGGCAACCATTATAAGAATAGATATTCTAGGGTTAAATGGCACATAATGATGGGGATGAAGATTGGACTGATCTTCCCAGAACTACTGTATATGTTTGCAACAGAGAGACACATCTGTGAATGTTGATTTAACTGTTCTTAAAAATCACCATGGATAATGATAGTATTCTTGCAAATCAGACACACACACAAGCATATTGAGTCATCGTGTTATACAAAGCAAAAATCTTAATTTCATAATAATTTTTTACAAAACTGAATCAATTTAATAACATCTACACTATCTTGTAGAGAATTTTATTCTGAGTAATTTTCTTTTTGTATCATACAAGTCATGGATATTGCTTTGTTAAAAAAATTTAAAAAAACAGACACCGAAAAAACTGAACAATTTTTTATTGTTGTCATAGATTTTAAAATTTTTTCTAAAGGAAAATTCTAAGAAACTTCATATTTTTTGATATTTCTGAAAGTTTCATTTTCAGAGAATTATGATTTTTTACTACAACTAAGGGAACTTTGACAATAATAAGTAAATAAAGTAAAGTTGGCAACCATAGTCAAGGGCAACCAGAAGGCTCTCTTTTCAATAGCTACTACACCAAAGTGTAGGGGAGGGTGCTACTCTTTTCCCTGGATTGCTCCACTTTACCCTTGATGCATACCTTATATTGCTGAGTGTTAAGCAAGGAGGTATCAAGTACCATTTTTAAAGTCTTTGGTATGACTCAACCTGGGATTGAACCCAGCTCTCCCAGACCATTGGCAACACTTCCTATGTGTGTCTAAGCCATTGAAGTTTCATTAAATTTGTGGCAATAATGAAAAATGGTTCAGTTTTTTCACCTTTTGTATTTTTCTGTTAAATACTGTAGATAAAAAGTTTGAAAATCTTAGACTTTTTTTAACACTTTTTGATGCTAACACCACTGTGAAAACTGAGATTTAATGGAAATTTATCAAAATATTTTTAGATAGAATTTTAGATCAAATTATTTAATGATTTATTGTTTTTAAATATTTAGAACAAATTCAATTAACTGTAGAGATGATGTTTAGAAATCTAATTTTGAAGGTTTATAAAAATCATCTTTATTAATACTAGGACTAGAAAAAATGTAATTTTTTTTCTTTTCAGGTATGAAAATGCCATCCATTGGAACTGGAAAAAGTGTTTAAACAGAATTTTTAGTTGTCTCAATATATTCTGTTAAAATCTGAGATCATTTGAACTAGAATTGGTCATGTTATTAGATTATTAAATATTATTAACTTTTGAAAATATTGTGTACATCTCAAATGATATAAAAAATTTTGAAACAACCAATATCTTTTTCCTGAATTTTAAAAATAATCAAAAAAATAAAACCAACAAAATAAAATCCTTTGTTTCTGATTTAACTTTATTTCATTTTTTTCTTACCTACCCATTTTTTTGCCACACAAATTTTCTTCTTTTTATTTCTTGCCGGTACAAAAACATTTGCTATGACAACATTTTGAATAACTTATACTTTCCAGATGTTTTTTCTTACATAAGACATGTTATTTGTAAGTTATCTTTATTTAATTGGCTATCTAACTGCCATCATGCCTTACACAATTTCCAAACTTATGGAAAATGCCACCTTTTTTTTTATTTTATTATATTTTTCTTTATCAGACCATGCAAATGTTATATCTGTTACTAATCTTGAGTGCTACAGAGATAACCAATGAGAATAGACTCCTTTCTTTTTTTGTCAGCTAACTCTTTGCTTATCTACATGTAATTTTAACATTTAGGGTAATTAAAGAAGGAAATTTAAAAAAAAAAGCTCTGAGTAAGGATAAACTCTGAAAACTGCATGAAATCATAAACAACATTATTTTAAGCTGATATTTGATGACGGAAGATTCTTATTAAAAAGGTGAGACATGAAAGATTTTTTGAGGTTCTCTCATAACTTGATTTGGTGATGAGGGTGCAACTTATGTAGTATGTCTTGGGAACAAATAGCCTGGCAGAGTCCATCTCTCTCTAGGTCTACAACAGGTTTGAACTCAGAGTTTTCTTTCTAGTCTGGTAGCTATAGCAAGATTAAAGAACCCAGTTTGCCCTACTATTTACTTGTAGCTGGTGGGAAAACAAACTGACTCATGCCTTTCGCAAGAGCATAAGCAGAAAGCGAAACATAAACAGCTTTGTTCAAAATTTGAATTTGATTTGCTTGTATAGTGAGTAGAAAGAGCAATAATAGATGAGGGTGTTTTTTTTGTTACATAATGTTATTTATTTACTGAGAAATAAATAACAGCAAAACAAATCCACTTTAACTCTTTGAATCCATATTTCAAGTTGAGTACAATTTTACAATACATTATAAACTCAATATTTCAGGAAGAGCTCTATCCATAAGCCTAATATTTAGGGTTTAGGGAGATTACATTAGATACTACTAATAAGAGACTTAAAATAACAATCATCTACATCCTTTCTTTTAATGGAAGGATAGTTTTGGACATAAATGTCTCTCCTATGGTTAGATTGTGTTTGTTGCTAGAATTTTTTATGACATTTGTGAGCTCAGGTACAGGGTATTTTTGAGAGCTATTGTGCTAAGATTTGAAACGTTCAAAGACTTGTTTATTACTTTGTCTAAAGTAAGAGGAATATAAATGAGTACATAAATAGTTAAAGAAGAACTTAAACAAAAGTGAACATTTAATTATTATATATATATATATATATATATATTGTTGTTCTTGTTGGCTGACTATTGTTGAGGTTAAACCAAAGGCTCACTTTTCAATAGCTATTACACAGAGATGTAGAGAAAAGTATTACTTCTTTCCCTGGATTGCTGTTGAACTGGGAAGTGCTGTGCTTGTTGTTTATTCTGCACATTAAAGTAGTGACTTCTACACTAAAATTTTGTGTGATAAATATAAAAATATTCATCAAGAATAAAGGAAAAAGAAGTTTAAATCAGAAAATATAAATCTAAGAAAAAATGTCTCTTAAAATGAATAAAAAGGAACCAATTAAAATCATATGGAAAAAAACACACCTGTAACTCATCATTTGTTTCATCTCTTGATCGGCTGGCACTATGCTGTCATAGAAATAATGACCCTATTCATTTTTTTTTTGTATTATACTACTAAATTTTTATTCATCAAATTCCTCACTCCCTCTTCTCTTGAATATTATAACCTCTGTTTTTATGATTTTCTGTGAATTTATCTTTCTCACATTTTCTTTCTTAATTTCAATTCCCTCTTTCTCATCTTCTCACACTTTATTTCTATCATTTGTCTCTTTCTTCTTACATTCACCCTCTCTATTCATTTCTATTAATCCATCTCTCTCTCTCTCTCTCTCTCTCTCTCTCTCTCTCTCTCTCTCTCTCTCTCTTAAACACATACATACCTATCATCATCATCATCATGTCGTGCTAGTAGCACGGATATCCCTGACCCTCTCTCGCCACTCCTCCCTATCGTTCATCGCACTAGGCAGGTCTTCAGGACAACATCCCGTATCCTCACATAGCTGCTGAATGTATGTTCGTGCTGGTCGTCCTGCCTTCGTACAGCCATGTGTGGGGGTCCATAAGAGTACATCTCTTATGAGTTCGTCCCTGCTTCTCCAGCAGTGTCCTGCATGTCTGGTTCGTCTAACTTGAATAGTTTTCGTGATAGGGGGCAGGTGGCCGTACATTTGGTGTCTTGTGCGGTGTTGCCACCAGGACTTGTTCAAGATTGCTCGCAGCATTCTTGTGTAATTGCCATCTAGCTTCTTCTCCAGACGTTTTATTAGAGTCCATGTAGTGCACCCATATAGCAGTATCGATGTGACCGCTGCCTGGAAGAAACTGCGTTTCATTTTATCGGTTAGGTCTGATTTCCATATAATCGATAGCCTATTGATAGCTGTCCATGCTTTCGTTAACCTCGTGTCAATGTCCTTTTTGGTTGATGCGACGCTGCCTCCCAGGTAAATGAATTTGTCAACTAGTTTAAGAGGGGTTCCGTCAAGAGTGGAGATGTCCCCCGTTTGATTATAGCACATACATTCCATTTTGTGTGCATTAACATAGAGGCCTATGCCTGCGGCTGCTCATTCCAAACTATGCAGTAGTGTTTCGGCTTGGTCGGGTGTATTTGCCAGTATCACTATGTCATCAGCATAGTCGGCGTCGGTAATTGTTTTTGCGGGGTACCTTCTGCTTCTTATATATATATATATATATATATATATATACACACACACACAAATTTTCCTTTCTTTATATAGCATTTTTCTATCAGCAGATCAACTTTCTATTGCACTAAATTCATAATGATTGATTTTAATGGCATGTCAACCCATCTAGGGTTATTTCATACCTAGAGATTTGGGAATGACATTCACTGGAATTCATATTTACATTTTTTGTGTAATTGTTTCTTAAAGGTTTCTTTGCTCATGGTCCTATTGAATATGAATCTAAACAGATCAATTTGACGCATCAATGGGACCCTAACAGGTACTACCACTTCAGGTGAGAGTGGACCTGGCAGTAAGGGTAATGAAGGAGTACTCAACACTCCACAGGTATTCAAAACTGGAGCCTCACCATCAGATGTAGTTCAGTGCCATACCCAGGACACCACTGTTTAGAGGGAGTCTTACCCTTCAGAAGTGGGGATACAGTCAGCATATTCTAATCCCCATGAACAGAGCAGACTAAATTCTGAACATAGATAATGAATAAAATGGATTTAATAAATAGAAACTTCATAAAACATTTTGAATCAAATAAAATATGAAAAGAAATTACCTCATGCCAAGTCCACAAATATTTAAATGTCTGAATATTCAAGAGAAAAGAAAAAACAGATTTACATGATTACATTTTTTTAAAGCAGCATTTAAAAAGTTTAAATTCAGAATTTTCTTTCTCTAAGAGCAGTTGCCACACCAAGCTTAAAGAACCCACTCTGCCCTATTATTTACCCATAGCTGGAGAGAGAATAATTAGATTCATACTTTTCCCAAAAGTATTAGTGCTATGAGAAATGCAACAGTCTCATCCAGGATTTGAACTCAGTTTATCATGTCCATTTCCAATGATGGCAACCATTACCCCATGAGCACCTTACATCATAAAAGATAAATCTAAGAAAAAAAAATGATTTCTTAAAATAAATGAAAATAAAGAATGAAATGAAAATAAATAATCACATAGGAAAAAGCTTAATAGAAATGAAATTAACAAATTATTAAATCAAATGGTCAGTAAAATTAAGAGAGATTACAAATATAAACATTTAAAGGAGTAGTGGGTGGTCTTTATAATTAATGAAATTAACAAATGAATTTCAAATTTTGGCTGAGAATAGTTTATGTTTATTTTGTACTAATATCCTTAGAAATTAACATGATAGCAGCCAAGAAGGGTAATTTTATTGAATTGAAAATTTAAGAAGTTTTTTGCATTTTTTAAGTTTAATTTGTATTTAATATGCCTCAGGAAGACTTCTATTTGGTATTATAAGTAAAACCAATGTGGTGTTTAACTTGTTTCATTAGAATAACACTTTTATGATGAGAAAAATTGAGAGTATGGCCAAATACTTTTGGACTTGTAATGTATACAGTCCTGAAAAGTCCTAGAAATTTTGTAACAAATCATTGTTTGGAAATGATATGAATGTATTTTTGATAAACATTTTCAACATTGGTCAAAATCTAGATATATTATACAGAGCTGCTACAGACAATGAATTATTTTCAATATTTTCACAATTATAGTAATTTTTTTTTATCTGTGCTGATTGCACGACATAATGATGATGATAGTTATTTGTTTTAGACTTGCATAACTTCTTATATCAATCTCCTTCCCTTAACTATTGGTAAACAACATAGGAAACATTTTTAGGATGAAAAATTGTTGTATAGTGGCTTGTACCACATGACTTCTGGTATCTCGGAAGAATAAAAGACATGTTTCTAAAGCATGGTGAGTACTGAAAGGTCTCTATCAGTAGTAAGACTTGGAGAAAATGTTAGATGGAAACTGCACAAGATAGTGACATTCTTCTAAGGACTACTATACATGGACACACCAGTGTTGGCCAACGAACACTTGGCTCTGTTTAGAATACTTACTAATTGTAATGGCCAATAAGGACAGATAGAAAGAGAGAGTCAAGGTTGGTTGGTTAATTGGTTGGTTTGGTTTGGTTTGGTTTGGTTTTTTATGGCATATCAACTCTTTTCAGGTCATTTAATGCTGAATCAAGTCATTTTGATAAAAACTTTGTTTTAGTTTGGTTTGGTTTTAAGGCACATCAAACATTGTAGGTCATTTAATGCCAAATCCATTTTTATACATATAAAGAGTTCTATTGCAAACAATTCCATTTAGCATAAGTACAGGCTTTTGTTTACTCACAGGTAAATGTAAAAACAGTTCTATTTCAAACAATTCAGTTTAGCATGAGTACAGTTTGAATGTCAAAAACAGTTCTATTTCAAACAATTCAGCTTAGCATAAGTACACAGTTTAGTTCTATTTGTCCTATAGAAAAGGCATAATCAGGTGCTACTACTCTAGGCCAGAGTGGACCTGGGAGTGATGGCAATGAAGGGGTACTCCATATTCCCCAAAGCTCCAGCATTATTGAAGCCTCACCATCAGATTGTTTAGTGTCATATCTAGGACACTTGTTGGGGGTGTCTTACCTCTCTGCAGAGATGCTGTCAGTGTATTCTACAGCTCTAGCCAACTGGGCCAAAGAGAGTCAAGGAAATCCATACTGTTGACACATCTTGGTAAGGTAAGGTGATACAAGTCATGAAGTCTTACCTGACGTAGGTGGTTACTTCAGCTAGTAGTTGCTGTGCACAAAAGGTTAGTTGGTTGGGTTTTATGGCATATCAACCTTTGTAGGTTATTTAATGTCAAATCCATTTTTATACTAATAAACAGTTCTATTTCCAACTATTCAGTTTAGCACGAGTACACAGTTTAATCATCAAAAACACTTCTATTTCATGCTCTTCAGTTTAGTCACACAGTTCTAATTAAAAAAATTTAGTTTAGTGTGAGTACAGTTTCAATATCAAAAATAGTTCTATTTCAAACAATTCAGTTTTGCATAAGTATACAGTTTAATTCTTTTTCACCCATAGATAGGACGCTTATCAGCTGCTACCACTCCAGGCCAAAGTGGACCTGGGAGTGATGGCAATGAAGGGGTACTCCATATTCCCCAAAGCTCCAGCATTATTGAAGCCTCACCATCAGATTGTTTAGTGTCATATTCAGGACACTTGTTGGGGGTGTCTTACCCTTCTGCAGAGATTCCGTCAGTGTATTCTACAGCTCTAGCCAACTGGGCCAAAGAGAGTCAAGGGAATCCATACTGTTGACCCATCTTGGTAAGGTGATACAAGTCATTAAGTCTTACCTGACGTAGATGGTTACTTCAGCTAGTAGTTACTGTGCACAAAAGAACTACATAAACACTTGTTATAAACAGTTGTGATTCATATCTTCACCTATTAATCAGCTAGTATGACGATAAATTTTCTGAAGTTCTTAAATGATGTATTTTTCAGTCTCGATATTTTTTTCACTTGAGTCTTTATCATCTTCTTTTTAACATATCTTTTTTAATTAGAATATACTGACACAAATTTTATGTCAAAAACAACATAGCTGGGGATAATTCATGAAATATCTATATATATATTAAGTGATTTATTCTGTTAGGAGATGTTTTATAATTTTTTTCTCTTAATGGCCCAGTCATCTACAGTGAATCGATAAATATAAAAGTTAAAAGGTGATGTGTGAAAGGTACTAAATGCAAAGTAAAAGCTAAAAGATACTAGGTAAAAACTTAACGATTATAGGCAATGGTTATAATAGGTAATAATTCATGAAATATCTATATATATATTAAGTGATTTATTCTGTTAGGAGATGTTTTATAATTTTTTTCTCTTAATGGCCCAGTCATCTACAGTGAATCGATAAATATAAAAGTTAAAAGGTGATGTGTGAAAGGTACTAAATGCAAAGTAAAAGCTAAAAGATACTAGGTAAAAACTTAACGATTATAGGCAATGGTTATAATAGGTAATAATTCATGAAATATCTATATATATATTAAGTGATTTATTCTGTTAGGAGATGTTTTATAATTTTTTTCTCTTAATGGCCCAGTCATCTACAGTGAATCGATAAATATAAAAGTTAAAAGGTGATGTGTGAAAGGTACTAAATGCAAAGTAAAAGCTAAAAGATACTAGGTAAAAACTTAACGATTATAGGCAATGGTTATAATAGGTAATATACATTATGTAGAATATCATGCTATTCTGTAAATAATTCAGTAGTCAATGTGTGAGTGTGCCGAGCCAGTTACAAAGTGACCAAGCTACTTGCAGAGCCTAGTGCAAAACTGTGCTACATATGGAGAATAATAATAATAATAATAATAATACAAAAGATTTTTATGTTAAGGTCTATACAGCTATCAAATTCATTTTTTTAGGGGAGGGTGTCCTAGTGGTGTAATTGTTAAAGCGATAAACTGCAGGATCATAATAAGCGAGTTCGTACTCCAGTTGCGCTATTACGTTCACTTTCAGGCAAATACCATTGGGAAAGGTATGTACCGACTTATCCTCCCAGCTATGGGTTAAATAGTACCACTACTGTTCTTCTAGGAGAATAGCTTTGGCATTAAATAACCGACAAAGGTTAATATGCCATTAAACAAAGAAATCAAACCAAACCAAACCATTTTTTTTAAAGATTAGGTCTTCAAATTTAACCTATACATAAGTATATATGGTGTTGTTATTATTATCACTATTATTGCTGTTGTGTGTTGTTGCCTTCTACACACAAACACAGAAAAAATTATAAGAAAGAAAGCAAGTGTGAAAAAGATAAATCCACAGAAAATTATAAAGAAAAATAATATAAGAAAAGAGGGAATTAGGATTTTGATGAATAAAAATCTAATGACATAATACAAAAAAAAAAATGAATAGGGTCTTTATTTCTATAACAGTATAGTACCAGCAGATCAAGAGATGAAGTAAATGAAGTGTGTTTTTTCCATGCGATATTTATCAGTTTCTTTTTATTCATTTTAAGAAACATTTTTAGAATATACAAATATATATGCAGCATACATGAGAGTGTGAATATATGAACATGTGAATATTCATATCTGAACATTAGATAGCTAAATAAATATATGTATGCATACATGTCTATTGATCAATATGTGTGTGTGTGTGTGTGTGTGTGTGTGTGTGTGTGTGTGTGTGTGTGTGTGTGTGTGTGTGTGTGTGTGTGCTTATTGACTTAATAAATAAACTTGGTGTTTGATTTCATGAAATAGGAGAAATCCTTTAATGATAGCTACTAGTTCAATAGAGTTTCCTGTGGTAGGAAATTGATAATGACTTGGTTAACCATTTTTTTCCAAGAAAATTCAGCATCTGATAGTCATTGTTTCTGACTACGTGATAACCAAACATTGCATCAAAATAATCTAACAGAAAAAAAAATCTTTTTAAACTGACCTTAACAACTTTTTCCCAGGAAACCTGTGGGACTTCTATAAAATGGGAATTTATATGCTTTCATGTCATAACTAAAACATATGCACCCCAGTTGGCTGAGGATGTAGAATACACTGACTGCATCTCTGCAGAGAGGTAAGACTCCCCCGCTCCAAAGAATGTCCTGGATATGACGTTGAGCTATCTGACAGTGAGACTCCACCTCTGGAGCTTTGGGGAATATGAAGTGCCCCTTCATTGCCATTGCTCTCAGGTCCACTCTGACCTGGAGTGGTAGCACCTGATAGGGTCCTATCTATGGGTCAAATAGAACTGTTAAAAATTTAAACTGTGTGAAACCAAACGACTTAGTGACACATAGCAATACTTGGAACCATTTAACTGTGTGCTACAAATGAATAATATTGAATAGAATTATTAGTGTTTGATTAGCAATACTTGAAACTTTTTAACTATACACCTGAATTGAATTGTTAGTGCTACATAGTGATGCTTGAAATCATTTAACTGCGTGCAAGTAAAACTATTTATGTTAGCAATATTTGAAACCATTTGAAAACAAACAAATGATTAATGCTAAATAAAACTATTCATGTTAGAATACTTGGAATCATTTAACTGCGTACAAACAAATTATCTCTGACTCATTTAAAAATAAGATTACCCACAAACTATTAACTTACAAATTATATGTATAACCATTTAATTGTATGCAAACAAATGAGCTCTGGCTCACTTAAAAATGTTATCAACAAACTAAGCATTTACAAATCATATATGATATGTATAAAGAAGATTTGGCATTATATAACCTATAATAGTTGATATGCCATAAAACCAAACCAAATCCTATATATTTAATATATATGTTTAAAGAAGATTTGGCATTAAATAACCTATAATAGTTGATATGCAATAAACCCAACCAAACGATACTAAAACATATGAAAATTATGTTGACCATTAAATGTCATTACGCATATCTTGTTTATGTCTCTGAGTTATTTCAGGAAACTGCTGCTGATTACTTGTTGACCTTATGCATATGTCATCTGTGAATTTAAATATGGATAAAGGTTGACATGTATGAAGGATTTCAAAAGAGCTAGGAAAAAATACTGTTTATAGTAGTAAAAATTTGATTCAGCAATTCAGAAAAAAATCATTGATGACTTGAATTATTTTTCTAATGTCTATTTCATCACAGACTTATACTAAAACTGCATGTAACTTATATATATATATATATATATATATATATATATAAGCAACGTTAGTGACCATAATTGAGAGTGAGTCAAAGGCTCCCTTTTCAATAGCTACTACACCTAGGTGTAGAGGAGGGTGCTATTCCTGTCCCTGGATTGCTCTACTTTACCCTCGATACATACCTTATATTACTGAGAGTTAAGCAAGGAGGTATCAAGTACCATTTTTTGAGTCTGTGGTATGACTCGACCTAGGCTTGAACCCCAGTCTCCTGGGCCATAGGTGAACATTGGTTTTATATATATATATATATATATATATATATATATATATATATATTAGGAATGAACATATATGCAAAATATTATTTGTACTTTACCAATATTTGATTAGCAAGAAATTGTAGTTGATTTTCTGCATTTTTCAGTCATACATTTCTAGAAAATCATTCATATTACATTATTAGAAATTATATATATTTTTATAGCACCCAAAGAACCTGGCATTGCCTGGGACAAAAGACTAGAGAAGAAACATCAACTATGGCACAATGATCATATACACAAATAATTCCAATTTTTCCTCATAGACAATGAATATTTATATTAGTTCTGAATTAGTTTATGCAAAGTTTTTTAACAAAGAGTACTGGAGTTATTTTGGCATTTGATGACTTCCAATAACCTCAGTGACCTAGGAGATTAAATCTAGTCTTGTTTATTCTACTTTTTATGAAGTAAAAAAAAAAAACAACAAATAAACCAGACATTTTTGTATTTCATATCAATATTTCTATCTCATTCCATTTGGCCAGAAATAACATATTTTGATATCAGATGATTTCCAATGACCACACATAACCGCAGAGGACATGTAGAGATTAGAAAAAAAGAAATAAAAAGAATAAAATAAATAAATTCACAAGTAAAGTTTTCCCAGAAGTCCTCTGACAAGAAGTGAAATCCACACATACCTGAAAGACAGACTTCATGGCACCAAAGAGAAATTCCCTCTTACCATTAAGATTGAAAGGACTTGTTTCTCTTGACTGCTGGCATAGTAACACACATGCTCACTATGTCCTGGGGTTAGCTGCAGGTTGTGGGTCCTGTTAGCAGCCATCTTTGCTAAAAAATATCTCACTGAAAACACCCACTGGACTAATGACAAACTTCAAATTTTTAGCAACGACAAGGACTCTAATATATTTCAGTGCCTTGCTGGGGAAATTCGACAACTTCTACAGGAAAAAGTTCAACACCATGGGAAAATCATTAAACCTTAAATAAAGTTTGAGTTAATAGGTATCTTCATCTCTTTCCTTCTGTCCTTAATTCTCTTACAATCTTCCCAGACTAAGAAGATGACAAGCTGAATCACATACGAAACTCAAAATCATCCTGAAAGAACTCAGCAATTTACAGACAACCGACAACCAGCACAAACAAATAATCAACAAATCTTCTGCAGCCCCATAGTCACTCTCAAATAGTTAGTTGGAGCCTAATGTGAAATACAGAAAATCAGGTACCTGAGATTTGACCATAATCCTTGGTCTGTTATACACAAACAAACTTCAGCATAAATTAATAGAAAAATATACATATTTCATAATGCATGTAAAAATACTTTGTGGCTGAGATAGTTATATATCTTTTATAGAGTCAGAAGTCAGTGTTCAAGCTCAGTTAAAAAGTAAAGATTATAAATACTGATTATTTTTAGTAACCGGGCCATTGGGCTAATGAGTAGAGTGTTCGCCAATGGTCCGGGAGACCAAGGTTCAATCCTAGGTCGAGTCATACCAAAGACAAAAAAAATGCTACTTGACGCTGCCTTACTTAACACTTGGCACTATAAGGTGAGGATCAAGGGTAAAGTGGAGCAATCCAGGGAATGTAGTAGTACCCTCCCCTACAGCTCGATGTAGTAGCTATTGAAAAGGAACCTTCAGGTCCCTGTCAACTAAGCTTGCCAACTTTACTTTTATTTTTAGTAATGCAAATCTTCCCTATTTGGAATATTGGCATGACAATCTTCTTCATCCTATTTCTTCCCATTTGGTCGTCCACCATATAAGAACAAACTTAAATATCAACTTAAGATACAAAGAAAATAACTGCTCATATTTCATAATCAACAGAGTAACCTTTGACCCACAGTAAACAAGTAGACATGAAAATGAATTCATTAGAACTATTTTAAGATTATGAAAAATGAAAATACAATACTAGTAATATTTTGGACAATTGAATTGATATTCTCAGTTTTGTTAACACATTTTTGCTGATTCATGTTTCAGACTTCATCAAGAATAAGAATTCAAGAAAATTAAGACAGCAGTAATCAACCAGTGACATAGCACACCTACATAAACTAGAAATTTAATGTGTAAAGAATTTTGATAATATATTTGTTTGTTTGGAATCTTTATGACCAAAATCATTTGCATGTCATTATTTTTTGTAGTTTATTTTTTGTTTTGGTAAAAGAAAATGATTCCCCTTTTATTTTTCTTTCTTAGGTTTTTTTTTTACACCGGTTGAAGACTGAAGAATGGATTGGCCAAAACATTGTGCTAAGGATGCCAAGAGAAGATTCAATTGTCCAAAAATTTCTATAATGTTAATGGCTATTCTCATAGTAATAAATAATGATGAAAACAAACTTTAAAATAAAAAGAGTTAATGGTTTGGAAAAGCGAATTGGATTTCAGAAACGATAAATGATATAATTGGCTAAAACAATTCCAAGACCAAAACTTTATAATCAAAAGATAAATTGAAAAAGTTGACATTTGCAAAGTTTAGCTTAGTTTGGCACAAGGCTAAGAATATAAGGAATGAATTCACTAATAATGATTTGCTAGCCTAATCTACAAACCATTAGACCCTTCAATTGATTGATTTTAATGGTGTCTCAACCCATCTAGGGTTATTTTGGATACAAAAGACTGTTAAAGAGATTTGAACCACACATAGGACCCTAACAAGATCAGAGTCGACCTGAGAGAAATGGCAATGAAAAGGCTACTCCCCATAACCCAAATCTTCAGAACTGGAGCCTCACTATCAGGAGCATTTTAATATCATATACAGGACATGAAAAATATCACATGTACATAATTGAAAGGGAAGGTAGAGGTCCAGTAGTTATTATTTACTATATTTAGTCTAGTTTGGCACTAGGTCAGAAGAACATGGTCAGCCAGGATAGCTTGCTAACCATTGTATCATATAAGACATCCAGGTAGACTTCCTATAATTGTTGTGTGTGTGTCTATGTGTGAGTGTGTGTACAAGAGAGAGAGAGAGAGAAGAAAGAAAAAAAGAGTGCTTCATTGTGAAGTAATGGTGTGGAAGCTAGTCTAATAGTCTTTTTTCATCTCACATTTGTAGCTTTTTGTCACTCTAAGATAAGTCTAGTAAATAGCTATAGAAGAAAGAAAACCTCTATATAAATATATAGATATAAGTTTGTTATAAGAATATAAGAAATTCATGCAGGGAAGACATTTCTCTCACTGTGGATGCAATTTATTAACTAAAATAAGCATTTTTACTTTTTATTAGACACCCTTATGCGTGCACAAATACACGAGATCTGATTATAGATTCTCATATAGAATATATTTAAATACATGTGTCTACAGATAGAGCTATGTAAGCTGAAAGCTTGTGGATGGGATACTATAAAAGACAGAAGAGCCTTTTTCAGAAAATAATAGCTCAATCAAAATGTCACGACAAGAAGTTATAAATCATTTGACATTATAAAATGTACATTATCTCTTATCTATTTTAGCTGTTACCTATAACAATGCTTTCAACAAAATCTTTTGCTTGTTTAACATCCGAGTTTGAGTATTGTTAACAATACAGTATTAACCCTAATAATTACTGCAGGTATTATAACTTATCTGGTTCATGAACTAGATAAAAAAATGAAAAACTCATCTCAGGTTATTTTATGCCTTGAGGTTAAAGAATCTCATTCATAGCATGTTCATACTTACTTTTTATGTGTAGTTTCTTAAGTTTTTTTTTTGACTTATGGTTCTATTGAATGCAAATAATTTTTCAAAAGATCTATTTAACCCACAGATTTGATCCTAACTCTGGATCAGGGTGGACCTAAATGTAATGGCAATGAAAGAGTACTCCATACTCCCAGATTTCTAGAACTAGAGCTTCACCTTCAGATGCAGTTTAGTATCATACACAGGATACTCCTTATTTGGTGTGTGTGTGTGTATGTGTGTGGGGGTCTTATCCCCACTGTAAGGGATACAGTCAGTGTATTCTAGCCCCTGTCAACAGGGTGAAGTAAGTGTTTGAACAGATACAGGGTGGCCAAAAGAATTTATTTGGGTTATTAAATAAAAATGATACATTTTATTTTAATTTTCAATATTAACTTTACTGAATGTTTTTATCATTTCCTTCCCATATCTTTTGCTATCTTTCAAACAAATTCTTTTATCCATCACCCCAGATTTTTTCATATTTCTTCATAAAAATTTTTTCTGTATACCTTTTGCAGTCTTCCAATTAATCAGAATTTTTTCATTAAAAAAATTCTGTAAAAACTGAAATAAATGATAATTTGAATGTGTAATATCTGTTAAATACAGAAGAAGGGTGAAAAAAAAAACTTGCCAGTCAAACTAATAATTTTTGGCTGGTCACCAAAGAAACACTAAGTCTAACATTGTCCTGAGAGAATATTATACCCTTTCTTTTAAATATTTCAAGACAGAGATTTCTCATCAATAATTATCTTCAAATACCATTTCTCATCAATTATTATCTTCAAATATTCACTTCCAATGCCACTATATTCATAGTATCACCTTGTCAGGATGAAAACTAGATTTTGATATGGTTAGTGATAATTGTTATTTACTAAGTTTTGCTTAGTCTAGCTCACAGAATATTGTATACAATATTGACCCACATCTCCATCATGGGCAGGATGTGACTCAAGACCATTTTTAAGTGGTGTAAATCTGGTTTCAGATTAAGGTTTTCCTTCTCCTAGACTGGTTGCCAAACTAACATCAGAGAACCTAGTTTTCCTTACTATTTACCCATAGCTAGGAAAAGAACAGATGGATTCATGCCTTTCTCAAGGGCATTTGCACAAAGTGAAATGCAAACAGCCTTATCCAAGATTGAACTCAGGTTCTCCAGTTCCATTACGTACAACAATAATGGTTAAACTAATCACACCTCCAAACAGTAGTATTGTAAATATTTTGATGATTAAGTGGTCATCCATCTAAGTACTGACTTTGGTGATCTAACAGGAACAAATTCTTTCAGTGTGACTTGATATTTAGACAGATGGTTAGTGGCAGTTTATTTCACTAGACCAATGATCTCTTGCAATTCATATTGTTATAAATAATCCACTTTTCATCTCCGGTCATAATTTGTTTCAAAATCAAAACAGTTTCATTACACCTAAGCATCCAATATAGTCAAGAAGTTTTTTGTTCTTTCTCTTTTTTTTAATTAATGCATAAGTCATACAAAAAAGTGACAGATATAATTAAGAATTTTAAATCTTCATTGCTTGATTCGAATATTTGGGAATATATTGGCTATCTCTGACATTGTTGAAAATAAAAGTATTTTCAACAATTGCTTTGATTTGATCCCTATCAACCTCAACTAGTTTAACTGACCATGGAGAAAGATTTGTTGTGAAATTTCCAAAACCTAGAAAAGTACTTTTGACATGTTGATCATTCAGTTACTTATTCATAAATGGAACAATTTTTTTTTACCTTTCTTAAAATAAAGTGCATCATATATCAAAACAGTTGCTTCTTTTCTTCTATTTGTAATATCAAAATTAATAGATAAAATTATTCTCATTCTTATATATTCTTCATAAAAGATATATCCTATATCTATAATTGAAATAAGAAATAAAACAAAAGAAATAAGTATGAATTAAGCTTAACATAAGTGACAAAAATCTTTATCAATTTTTTCTTATGAAAAATTGCTGATACTATTTATCATATTTACCCAACCACCTCTGCTCGGGCAGGATATGACACAAGTTCAATTTTTTTTTTTTAAGCGGAGTTTAACAGGTTTGAATTCAGAGTTTTCCTTCTCCTAGACTAGTTGCCTCACCAAGGCTGAGTAACCCAGTTTACCCTACTATTTACCCATAGCTGGAGGGAGAATAACTGGATTCATACCTTTCCCAAGGGTATTCGTGCGATGTGAAATGCAATCAGTCTCATCCAGGATTTGAACTCGTGTTGCTGTGTCCATTTCCTACGACGATAACCATTACACCACTATTTATAATCCTTACAGTTGATGGAAAGCTTCATTATTTTATAAAATTTCAGATTTGATATATATGGGTTATATAAACAACCTGTTTATATAACCCATATATATCAAATCTGAAATTCTTGTTAAGAAATCTGACTGAAAAATGAAAACTGGTTTGGAAAATAACGATTTATTCAGATAAAGTGTTTCGAATTGTTTTTAAATGATAAACAGAATTTGTTGATGTGAATGTTATGGAAACAAATTCCATCATCAATTAAAAACATTTTCATAAACAATTTATAAAAATAAGTTAAAAAAAGAACTTCACTGACATTAGGTTCATGTATAAAATAATAAAATATTTTGAAGATGAAAGGTGTATCATTTGTGGACACAAAATAAATGGTTGGGTGTCAAAACAGTAAATTTCTTATTGTTTATTGTGCTTAGACTAGTATCCTAATCTTGGTTGTTATTATAGTCACAAGATTAAAGGGAAAAAAAGACATTAGGCATAAAACTAAAAAGTCCCATCACTAATTACACTATGAATAGTACAAGGTACAGACTCTAATTCATTTGAAGAAGCAAATAAAATGACATTAGATTTAAAGTTCCATATTAGCACTACTGAATTCTATGATGGATAATGTTGGTTTTGTGTGTCTAATTACCAATTTATAGGATATCATAGGATTTATCAAAATAATGAAACTTTTTATGAGCTCTAACACTTATGGAGGGGAAGCAAATCTCCATGGCACATTGGTTAACATGCTTGACTGCGACACTGTAGTTCAAACTCCAATCGCAAGGATGATTCTTGCATTAAATAACCCACAAAGATTGATATGCCATCAAACAAACCAGTCAATATATACACACTGAATTCTAGCATGTCTAACTCAGTTTTAGTCAGTTTTTTATATGAACAAACTAAATATTTCTTCTTGTTGAAGACAAAAAAATGAATGATTGGATATAAAATTTCAAAGTGTTTTTCTAAAACTTTGTTTAATAGCAAGTTTCATTATTCACTGTTTCATTGATTTCCTTGAAAAAAGGTGCAACTGTAAACAATGATTCCTACTGCCAATTACTTAGGCAAAATTCACTTTATAATAATATTTTTTAACTTTGTAGATTAAAGTTATGAGATATTACCGAGCATAGACAAGTACTTCACAATTAGTGTGTGCTTTCATATATATAAAGATCACTCAATAAATAAGGTGAATATTGCCTAAGAGATTGATAATAGGAATCATTGCTTACAATTGCACTTTTTTCAAGGAAATCAACAGAGAGGAATCTTTTCATGTCCCAGAGACTATCAGAATGACCTTCTTTTTTGACTGATGTACCAGCTATTTTTTTTTTTTTTTTTTTTTTACAAGAGAGTCAGTGTGCTTCCTCTCTGTGAAGTGTTTTTTTTTTTTGACTCAGGCAAACCCACATTTAGCTTATTTGTAAAGATTTTTTACTAAGACATGCTTCTCTGTAAATATCACACATTCTTCTGTAAATTTCACATGGTCTGCACTTCTCACACACCAAAGATTTCATGACAGACCTTTGTTCAAGCTCTGTTTGATTTTCTGCCATTTTGAATAACCTTAAAACAAATATTTTTGCAGGATTGAAATAATTTTTGCAAAAAACCAATTCCAGACTATGCAAACTTGACATTTATACAAAAAAATTCTGAAAAAAAGAATTCATTTTGCTCTTTTCAAAAATGTTCCCTTATTTATTGAATGACCCACATATAATGCAATATTCTTTTAAAATTATATTCAACCTCTATTTACCAAGAAAATTATATAACTCAGGTCTATAAACTCTGCCAACATTTCATGCTATACCATCATATAACAATTATTGCAATATACTAGGATCTCATGCATCCAGATTTTAAAATTGTTAAATATAAAAGTTAATAGAAACAGTTACTATACTATTATTAAGTTGGTGTCAACTATCTTAATCAACAAAATTGACTAATTGATTTTTATGACATATCAACCTGTCTTGTTTATGCCTAGAGGTTAGGGAATCACTTTCATTGTATGTTTTTGTTTATATTTTTTGTTTAGTAGTTTCTTCAGAGGTAGACCTGAGAGTAATGGCAGAACTGGAGCCTCACCTTCAGTTACAGTTTAGTGTCATGTCCAAGACATCTCATTAGAGGAGGTCCTACATCTGTGCAAGGAGTACAGTAAGCATATTCTAAGACCAGTTGACAGGGCATTTTATAAAATTAAAAAGGTCATTTATGTCCAATAACAATGCAGACACAAAAATAAACTAATAAGCAGATATAAAATCTAAAATAATTATATGATGAAGAGTTCCTCAAAAAATGGAAATATAATTAGGCATATAAAGTGAATGATACTTTTATAGGCAACCCAAGTTATTCAATCATTTTGGTAGAAGAAATGATGTGGAAATAACTGAAGTATTGATCAGTTTGATGCAGGCAGTCAATTGGTGTCTACACTACCTTTAGTTTCCTAGTACAGTTTGCTGTCTGTGTGTTCCTATCAACATAAGAGTCAAGTACTGGTAATAATATGGAATTACAGTGTAAAAATAGATATGATATAATGAGCCAGTATTACTAAGAAATATACTAATAGCAGACAATTGTCTTGGAAATGATATCAGGAATTGTATTCCATATTTAATCTGTTTAATTGTATAATCTATTAAAGATAAGTATGGGTTGCTTCAAGAGGAATAAAGTAAGATATGAACTTATTAGCAACGGTTTGACTGACTTGCTTCACTATTCTTTAATAATTACTCTATGAATACACACACATACACACACACTCTCTCTCTCTCTCTCTCTCTCTATATATATATATATATATATATCGACTCATTGGTCAAGTGGGTAGAGTGTTCACCAGTGGCCCAGGAGACCAAGGTTCAATCCTAGGTCAAGTCATACTAGACTTAAAAAATGGTACTTGATACTTCCTTGCTTAACACTAACCATTATAAGGTACATATCAAGGGTAAAGTGGAGCAATCTGGGGGAAAGAATAGCATCCTTCCCTACACCTTGGTGTAGTTGCTATCAAAAAGAGAGCCTTCGGGTCGTGCTCGACTACAGTTGCCAACTTACTATATATATATAAGCATGTTTCATTAAATAATAATGACATATTTTTTCTATATAATTTTATCAAGTTTCCTGATAAGTGTCTTGGTTTCAGGTTGGAATTGGTGGATGAATTTAACAAAATTGTCCCAAGCAATTTTGGTAAATTCATCCACAAATTCTACCAGGAGAGCACTCAAAACTTAAGTAACAGACATATTGTGTTCATAATTCTAACATATATATATATATATATTGGCATAATGGTTGGAGTGTTCGCCAATGGTCCGGGAGAACTGGGTCCAATCCTAGGTTGAGTCATGCCAACAACTCAAAAAATGGTACTTGATGCCTCCTTGCTTTACACTCAGCATTATCCAGGGTAAAGTGGGTCAATCCTGGGAAAGGATTTGTGCTCTCCTCTACACCTTGGTGTAGTAGCTATTGAAAAGGGAGCCTTCCGGTCACTCTTGACTACGGTTGCCAACTTTACTTTTACTTTACTTATATATATCAGAATGAACATGTTAAAAAAACTAGATTTTTTAAAAATCAAAAAAGTGCTCAATACATCATAGAGGAGAATAAAACCCAAAATAAAACCTAATGGCTTCTATCATCTGAACTTTCATAGCTTATTTAATGCCAAAGACATCATTGTAGAATGACAGTATTGGTACTATTTAACCAATAGCTGAAGGGATTAGAGTGTTCATGCCTTTCCCAAGAGTATTGTCCTCATTTTTTAGATGAAGTGTCATTGTTATTATTAATTTTTGCCAAGCTTTTCTTTCATCTTACATTTGCTGCTTGTATATATTTACCCAACCCCTCTGTCATCAGCAGGATGTGACACTTCCGGTCTAATTTTGAAGCTACATAAAGATGGTATAAATTCAGAGTTTTCCTTTTCCTAGCTTGGTTGCCTAACCAAGGCAAAAGAACCTAATCTACTCTACTATTTACCCATAGTTGGGAGGAATAGAGAAGGATTCATGTCTTTCTTAAGGGCATTAGCACAAGCTGAAATTTAAATAGCTTCATCCAGGATTTGAACTTTGATTGCAGTTTTCTATGACTAAAACCAAAATGCTAAGTCTACCTCCAGATAATCTGCTGTTTGTAGCTACTGATTTTAGAGTTTTGATCTGAGGTGGAGGGAGTTGAAAGTAGACTGAGATCTGAAGATTTCAATAAAAAAAGGTTGGAATTAAGAGTAAAGAAATACCAGTTAAAAATTAATAGTTAATAAAAAAAAAAGTATTTATGAGCTGAGTATAAAGCTACAACTTTTATTTCATCTTGACCCCAATTGATATTAGCTCTAAAACCCGGTTTGAAACATTTCCTTTTTATTTTGATCACATGAACTTCCTTCTTTTTCTTAAATGACCAGTTTTATATTTACCCTTGATATAAAAAAAGATGCATGAATTTTGTACCTGGCTATTAAAAAAAAAAGAAATGGAAGGGAATGGAACATTAAAAATTGCTCCCAAGTAATCATTCTTACAGGCATGTACAAATAATGACTTTATCATATTTACCAACCCCACCGCTTGGGCAGGATATGACACAAGGTCAATTTTTTTTAAGCAGAGTTTAACAGGTTTTGAATTCAGAGTTTTCCTTCTCCTAGACTAGTTGCCTCAACAAGGCTTAAGAACCAAGTCTGCCCTACTATTTACCCATAGCTGGAGGGAGAATAATTGGATTCATACCTTTCCCAACAGTATTAGTGCTATGTGAAATGCAATCAGTCTTGTCCAGGATTTGAACTCGTGTCGACATGTCCATTTCCTGCGACGATAATCATTACACCACGGGCACAAATAATGACTTTATTGTTTCAATAAAAACATATCTCATCTACAAAAACACCAACACAATTGAGAAGTTGTAAATAAGCATTTCCTTTTTTTAATAGCTTGTATTGATAAAAAATAATTTATTAACTTACATCTCAAAATGCTATTACTTGATTAATGCCTACAGGAAACAAAAAGCAAATGCTTCTTATAAAAATTATAAATATTACTCAAAAGTAAAGAAATGCCAGTTGAAAATTAAAATAATTATTCATGTATAACCCCTTAATTTGGACTATGAATTAAAAAAAAATAATTGTGTTATATATAAGTAAGACATCAATGATATTTATCAAGCACAAAGTGAATGCAGTATTGAGTGAATTTTAGTCAAAATATTCTTAACACGATTCAAGTTAAAAATTTTCTTGAGTATGCCTGAATGTGTACAGACTTTTCAGAATTTATAGTAGCTAAATTCAACATTCATTTAACTTTTTATCCAGTTTGTATCAACTAAAAAATATTCATACAGATTGAAACAAAACATTTACACAGTATTTAAAGCAAACACAGAGATATGTTCCCAGAAAAAAATGCAACAAACTTGTGGCAAAAATAATCTCACCCATGAAGAAAAAAATTATATATACATTTCAGTGGCTATTTCTCAGTCAAGCATAAAACAGAAGTTTTTGCTACGCATTAGTTAGTTTGGATCATAGATATAAGTAACATTCAGTTATACCATCCTGAATATGGTAATGCATCTAACTGGATAAAAAGTTAATATTTAGGTCTTATGTATAATATGCACCCCTAACTTTTTTTTGGTTTAAAACTGGAAAAAAAGTGCATGTTATACAGGAATAATTATGGTAGTTAATAAAAACATGCTTTAGGTATACTCAAGAAAGAAAATTTTTAATTTGAATCATATTAAAAATATTTTGACTGAAATGTATTAAATACTGCATTCACTTTGTGCTTGATAAATATCATTGATGTCTTACTTGACCCAATCAATAGTTTTAAAATGAAAATCAGAAATTTATGATTATCAGTTTTTGGTCATCTATCTGCACTAAAGGTTTTAAGTTCTAAAAAGATTATAATGGAGATGAGATATAAAATCAACCATGCTTTATTTTTCTTGATGCAAAGATAACAGCAATTTTTGCATTGAATTTACAACATAAAACAAAGAGAAAATACAATAGGTTCCACTACATTCTTCCACCAGGACTAATACTCTTGGGAAAGGCATGAACTCCTTATCTGCCCAACTAGAGGATAAATAGTACCTCAACTGTTCTTCTAAAAAGATGGCATTGGTATTAAATAAACCAAGAAGATTGATGTGCCATTAAACAAAGAAACCAAACCAAACCAAACCAATCAAAAATTAAATGAATTAGACAAAAATCAGTGAAGGAAAGTAAATTTTTTTCTTGTCTTTTGAGTTTGGATGGTTTTGAGGATATTTAGGTTGATTAATGTTTTTTAAATATAGTCAAAATACTATTATTATCAAAGGCAAACATTGTTTTGTCTCATTGCTGAAATATATTTTACCACAAAAGCTTCAGTTTAATAAAAGTTTTGAAAATGAAAGTTTTGCCGAGTAGGCCAATTTCTGGTAAGTAAAACCTCTATTCTAATTCTGAATAGCAAAGGGTTATAATTGTATCCTTTGAAAATTTGCTGTCGTTCGATTTCTTATATCAAAAGTTTATCTCAAAGAGTATCTCTTTGGATCCTGAAACTGAATTTTAATGTGTTTTATCAATTTTCATATGAATCCATTAGGATCCTTTACACACCTTGTGGAATTGGATCATCACATAGTGAGCCAATTAATTGTCAAATTTAAAAAGTTATCAAACTTTAATTTTGATATTTTGAGTTTCAAAGATTTGACCTTCAGACATACTGGGCTTAAAAAAAAGTTACATTGAGGAAGGATATTCCTTGTCAGTGGCAAAGAAACAGAAAAATTTAAGAAAAGAAAAAAATTAAGAAAAGAAAAAAAAAGATTTTAAAAGGATAAAGCACCTGATTATTTTTTTCTTAAAGCAGATCTTTGTATTATCTGTCAATTGTTCCTAAAGCATCTAAATCTAACAAAAAAAAAAAGATTAGAAAATGCTAACTGATATTTATCCAAGATTCTTCTGGAAGCAACTTGTCCAATCTTTTCCTAGAACAGTTGTTTCAAATGCATGATAAGTATGTGGAACTGGCTCCCTAAGTCTGCTTTCTCTTGTAGAGTAACTTCATCAAGAATCTTTTTTTTTTTGGCTTGTCTAATATTCAAGTATTATTTTTTGTAACCTTTTTATTTTTGGAGGCAGTTGTTATTATGAATGATGGAATCCTCATCAAATCAGCTGATTCTAATCAGTTCCATAAAACATCTTTGAAAAAATCTTGGAAGATCATAGTTTGAAAAATATTAGTCACCCACAAAAATTCACAATGTTACACTGACCCAGGATCACAGCCTTTTTGAAGATTTGAAGATTGCTGTGACATTCTCTGAACCTATATTTTGATATTTTAATGAGTAGAGTGTTCGCCAATGGTCTGGGAGACTGAGGTTCAATCAAAGACTCAAAAAATGGTACTTGATGCCTCCTTGCTTAATACTCAGCATTACAAGGTAAGGATCAAGGGTAAAGTGGAGCAATCCAGAGAATGGAGTAGTGCCCTCCTCTACATATCAGTGTAGTAGCTATTGAAAAGGGAGCCTTCTGGTCGCCCTTGACTTTACTTTTACTATTTTACTATGTCTTGTAAGTATGTATTTACCTAATTCTTCAGCCACAACCAGGATTTGACACAAGGTCAATGTTCAAGTGGAGTACTCCCGCTTTGAAATCAAAGTTTTCTTTCTTCTAGGCTGGTTGCCTAACCAAGACTAATTAACTCGGTCTGCCCTACTATTTACTCATAGCAGAAAGGAGAAGAGATAGACTCATGCCTTTCTCAAGAGCATTAGTCCAAAGTGAATTTTGAGAGCTCAGATACAGGGTTCAAATGGTTAATATTATTTATATTAAGTAACCTTGTCTTTTTTTTCTGTTAAAAATGGATCTAATGAATACAAATTAACCTTGGATTAAAGTTTATTCTAAAACTATTCAGGCTTTGAATGGACGGAATTAACTGCCACTGAAATAATTTTGAATGGTTTTTACAAAATTACAATTACTTTAAACAAAGATATGTGTAAAGATTTATTTTATCTGATTGGTTTGGTTGGGTTGGGTTTTATGTCATATCAACCATTGTAGGTTATTTAATGCCAAATCCATTTTTATACATATAAACAGTTCTATTTCAAACAATTCAGTTTAGCATAAGTACACAGTTTAGTTCTACTTGACCCATAGATAGAACCCAATCAGGTGCTACCAGAGTGGACCTAGGAGCGATGGCAATAAAGGGGTGCTCCACATTCCCTAAAGCTCCAGCATTACTGAGGCCTCACCATCAGATTTTTTCAGTTTCATATCCAGGACACTCATTGGGGGAGTCTTACCTGTCTGCAGAGATGCAGACGGTGTATTATACAGCCCCAGTCAACTGAGCCATATTTAATCTGAGAAAAATAATTTTAAAAAATTTCATATAAACATACATCTTTTGGAAACTATTAAATAAGTAGGTAAGTATCCCCTGAAAAGCATTAATATTGAAGCTAAATGGATAGCAACTAAACTTGAAGTAGATGATAAAATTAATTGTCAAAAACACTCTTCTGAAAGACCACACGGAAGATTTCACAAAAAAAAGTACAGGCAGGTTCCTAAACCTTACTAAAAACACTGGAAAAATTAGCTAAATGATATTAGGTAACATATTCACAAAGCTCTGAGAATTTTTACAAGTCAACTAATGGGAAGATGCTAAGTCAATCATAGAAGGGTTCAATAAAATAACTCGGGAAAATAATTGTACATTGATACAGTTTGTTATAAAAGATTTTTATCTTTTGATAACTGGTGAGACTTTTAAACAGCAATTAATATAGCAAAATTTTATATATATATATATATATATATATATATATATATATATATATATAAAAGATGAAAGCATGAAAATTATTAAACATTGTAGAAAGTTAATATGATTATATAAGGAAGCTAAGAAAAACCAACAAAGAAATTTTGATGTCTCAATTGGAAATTTCGATGGAGTGGAAACATGAATTAATTGGTATTTATTTACTTTATAAAACAGTCAGAATAGTTGATAGAGAAAACAGTGGGCTGTAAAGCAATTATAGTTTATTGATCTTTAAGGGTTACAATAAAAAGTCTAAGGATAGAATCATAAAGAGAATCATAAAGTTATTTAAAGAGATAGAATCCAGACTAACATGAACCAAGTGAATTATGTGGATATTATATTCATTCTCAGGATGGAAAAATGTTACCATAGAAATCCCAATAATGTGTCAATTTATATAAACACTTCATTTAATCATCCTCTGACTACTTTTATATAAGTGCCTATATCAGTGAGATATAGATTGTCTGTGAACCTGTAATAACTGTGTTTTCGAACAGGTTAATGTAAGTTATAAAACTGTTTTAAAGAAAAATGGATACAATGGAACTATACTTATTTTCAGTGAAAAATAATACAAACAGAAGTTTGGTTTAACAAGCAATAAAAACTAGTGGGACAAAAAAAGGTTTAAAATTTTATCAATAAAAATTTCCCGAAAACAAGTACACCATACAAAATCTTTAATAGAAATTAGTTACCGCTATATGGACAATATTCTCAAAATAATTCCAAAACATAATCACGAGATGGAGCATGCATACAATTCTAGAAGAAAGAATTAGTGTCTTTTGGAGACTAAATGTTTGATCAATAATGTGGTGTACTGTAAAAAATGATAAGAGACCCAATGATTTACCTAAGATCTACCAAATGGTTTCTGAAAGAAAAATACAATAACTGCAGATATTTTTTTTTTACAAAAAAAAAAAAAGCATTGCAAATATAATACCATGCTGTGTAAATACATTTGGAAGCATATAAAAAAAAATGGTAGAAAACCTGAAGTCAAATGGTCAATATCAAAAAGAACTTATGCTTGTAATGAGTGATCCAAACAATGTAAATTGTGTCTTGAGTGTGAAAGAAAAATTCAACATCCTAGGTTTTCCGAATCTTTATAATCTTTTAACTCTTTCATTACCAAGGGTGTTTTTTTTTTTTAATTTTTGGATATGCAAAAAAATTATGCTTTCCTTACTACGCTTTAAGGGTGAAAAGGAAAATAAAAGTGAAAATAAAAAGGTTAAACAAGAGATCAAGGTTGGTGTCAAAATTCCACCTTAAAGCTAAATATCTACTTTGTAATTGGACACCAGATGAAATCACATGAGCTACATTTTATCATGTTATTTGAGTTTTGTATCTCCTATGTTAGAAGAGCTCTATAAATTTAATAACTTACACTAGTGGTGTTTCAATGAATCTCACCTGATGATTGCAATTGAGAAACCCAGAATTGTGATAAATCTTTTTTACTGTTCATTCTTTTTAATGTTGCACGACACTTTATTTTATCTCTAACTGAATTTATTGCTATTTTAGTTTTTAACAATCAGTGGACATTCTAATATAATTTAATAAACACATACACATGCAAGTACATCAGAAAGTTTATAGTCTCATGATTACATATTAATTCACTCTTGTATTAAAAAAAAACATTTTCTAGAAATGATATATGGATGATTTATAACTTTGAATGATAAGTTAGCGAGATCAACAAAAGTTTTGTAAACATGAATTCCTATACACTTGTTCATTCATTCAATAATCAGCTAAGTTTAAATTATGAAAAGGTTGTTTGTATTTCACATAGAGCTAATACCCTTGGGAAAGGTATACATTTAACTATTCTTCCTCCAACTATAAGTAAATAGTCAGATAGACTGTACTCTTTAACTTTGATATGACAACCAGTCTAAGAGAAGGAAAACTCTGAATTCAAAAACTGTTAAACTCTACTTAAATCATTAACCTGCCAGTATGGAGGGATCAGATAAATACATAAATTTCTTTTAGTAATCAAAACTCTGAAGACAGTTCATCGACAGTTTTTTTGGCAGTAAAAAAGTGAAATGGCAATGTTATCAAAGAGGTACGATTATAATAGAGAAAATACTATGTGCCATGCTGATGATTTTATTCTATCCACTTCCAGTCTTTGTAAAGGTAAATAAAATGTAACAAGGAAATGACTAATCTAAAATTGTTCCTTCACTTGAGAAGGTCCACTAAACGGAAACAAATGATGAAAAAATGATTCTATAATAACAGCACATCAATATAATTATACACCTTAAAGTCACCACTTCAAGTTTTATTCATTTGGTACTCTATAAACATAAAATAGGAACTGATATACAATAAAGTTATAATTGTAATTCTGTTTTACTGTTTTAATTGATTTATGTGGTGTCCGCATTGAACTCACCATGATCAAACATTGGCTCGAATAGACAGGCTATGTACATCACATGAGTGACACCAGACTTCCCCATCAGATTCTCGGCTGCAAACTCAGCAATGGCAAATGTCCCTGTAGCTGCTTTTCATGCTATTACAAAGGTCAATTCAAACAGACTATAAAGAAGACTAACCCGAAAATCTGGGAAGAAAAAACAGCAGATGAAGAATTTGAGCATCAAACCATCTTGACTCCTGCAGAATTGTTTGAACAAGAATGTTTCAGAAATGAAGAGGACGGATAACAAAGCCCAGAATAATTAAATACAAAGTAATGAGAATAGTTTACAATGTATTATAATCAATATCATTCCAGTTAATCTAACTGTAATGTAGTAATACTTTGACTATTTTCATTTTCAAGTTATATCATCAGTTTAAAGCAATTATTCAACCATAAATTATTTCACTTTTCTTTTATTGTACAAGCTAGAAATAAATTGAAATAAAAAAAGAAGGGGACTTATTCAATAACCTGTTTTGGTTATGAGGGCACTACTCATGTGGCATATCTTGGCTCGAAATAGACTGGAAGAGCATATCCATCTCCAGGTCTGGTTTGAATTTGGCTTTTCTTCTCTATGACCAGTTGCCATGCCAATGTTAAAGAGCCCAGTCTGCCATGATATTTACCCATAGACAGAGGGAGGATAGTTGGATTCATACTTTTCCCAGAGACATTAGCAGTATGTGAAATGCAAGCTGCTTCATTCAGGATTTGAACTCGGATCGCAGAGGTTGTTTCTTATGATGATGACCATTACATGAGTTCCTCTTTGAAATTATATCAGCTTAAATAGGAAAAATTGTTTTGATCTACATTTTGGACTAACAGGATCTCTTCAATAAAACCAATTAGAGACCAAAATCAAGGTACCATTGTAACATCAATTTAACTGTGATAATTATGACTAGTTCAACTGACCAACTATCATACTATCTTTGATAACAATGGGTAGAAGATGTTTTCAATAGAGTAAAGTTTTTCTTATGCTGAAATAGACAAGTGTTTACACATGACACAAACTCTGATTCTCTCTGGGTCTCTTTTAATAACCATTATTAACTTTCCAGACTAAAAAATATATATTAAAAAAATGTCCAAAACTATCAAGAATATTTCTAATTCATGATATCAACTCTACATTCTTATCTTTTAAATACTAACATAATTACCATCAGAAATATCAGGATTATTTACTTATGGATCAGAACTTCATTTCTACTCTCTCTATAACTTTCTTCTTTTTTCTCTATCTAGTTAGAAATTTATATACTTCAGTCTTCTCACTTTTCTACATCACAGTGTTCTTTCTCTTTTAATGCCTCCTTTCAAATTATTCTCTCTTTACTTTCCTTTTCCAAAATTTTCTTTCTTTCTTCAATTGAGTATGTTATTGTTTATAACAATGGAATTTCTTATTACTCTAGAGTAAGATCCGGTTATATATATATATATATATGTATATATATATAAGAGAAAATGGAAATTAATCCAATTGTATGTAAAAACTTTTAAAAAATTACCCTTTAAAATAAGATTACAAACACCAATTGCATCACGTGCATTTAAAAAAAGAACACTACTAACAATAGTAAAAAGTAAAGTTGGTGACCGTAGTCGAGAGTGACAAGAAGGCTCCCTTTTCTATAGCTACTACATCAAAGTGTAGGGGAAGGTACTACTGCATTCTCTGGATTGCTCCACTTTACCCTTGATCCTTACCTTATGATGCTGAGTGTTAAGCAAGGCAGCATCAAGTAGCATTTTTTGAGTCTTTGATATGACTCAATTTGGGACTGAACCCCGGTCTCCTGGACCATTGGCAAGCACTCTACTCATTAAGCCAATGGCCCACTTAATGGCAAGAATTTTCACATTTTTTTTCATTTTAGTTTTAAACTTGAATATAATCCAGAAGATAAAACATCATACATTAACATTACTCTGATGGTGGTTTAATAAAAAAAAAGAAAAATTAACTTTGGACATAATATTCAATTATAAATGAACACATTCTCTAAATAATTTATATATATAAAAGTAAGTAAAGCGGGTGACCACAGTCGAGGGTAACCTGAAGGCTCCCTTTTCTATAGCTACTACACTGAGGTGTAGGGAAGGGTGCTACTCCTTTCCCTGGATTCTCTACTTTACCCTTGATCCATACCTTATAATGATGAGTGTTAAGCAAGGCAATATCAAATACCATTTTTTGAGTTTTTGGTATGACTCAACCTGGGATTGAACCTCGGTCTCCCGAGCCATTGGTAAACACTCTACTCATTAGGCCAATATATTATATATGATAAGCTATATTTTGGCAGTAGACTCTCTTTTGAACATGTTTCAATAGAACAAAGAAGGATTGCTTATACAGTTTTTGTTTTTTTTCTGTTTTCTTTTCTGAATTTAGTTTTTCTCGCGGAGATATAAGTTGCTGCTCTTTTGTACCAATACTGCACAAAAACCAGCCCAGAATTATTCTTACATGTAGTTTAAGTTCTTTCAACCATTATAGGTCATTATAAAGATCATAAGTTGTTATTTATCGTACCTATGAGCATTAATCGGTATGTCCCATTACTCATATATATGTTGGACACTATTACGAGGGAGGTTAATATGCTGATTAAGTAGTACACCACTAACAGTGGTTTGACTTCTTCATGCTGCTGGTGAGTATTGTATTTTGTTAATGTTATAAAGATTTCCATTTCATTTCCAACCTCTGTTTTGGTTATTTCTCAATCAGTAACCTTTTGTTAGGTTATAATATAAGTGTAATGGAATTGTTTGAAAAATTCAAAAAATACTATTCCCCGGCAAGATAAACTACCTCAAAAACTGTATAAACAATACTTACCTGCTATAATTAATAATATATATATATATATATATATATATATGTAAATTAATATGTGTGTGTGTGTGTGTGTGTGTGTGTGTGTAGTTAGGCAGCAGTTGTTCTTTTAACCATGTTCCATTAAATTATAAAGACAAATTTTGTCTGTATAATTTATTTAAGATCCTTTTAAGTTTTCTGATAAGTGTCTTAGTTTCAGGTTGGAATTGGTAGATGAATTTCCCAAAATTGTCCTGAGCACTTTCGGACATTTCATAGGCCATCATCAGAATTTGCTTGCTTGTGTAAGGTGTGTTTGTTTTTTTAAGAGTTTTTAAAAGTTTATACCATATACGAATGAAGAGTTGGATAAAAAAGGGTAACTGATGTATTTAAAAAGGGAACGCTATCAACGGAAATAGAATATTATAGGAATATGGGATAAAAAAAATACTCAAAGCATTTCAAAACATTCACTATTTTCAAAATTAATTCTATTGATTTTAAGGTTTTTTGTTTTTATATGTAGGGCTTCAAGGATTTGTAGTCGTAGCTTATCAATTTCGTGAGCAATTATAGTGGTGTTTTCAACTAAAATTTTTTGAAACTTGGATTTAGGAATAGAATGGTTCTTAAGATGAAAGGCAATAGAACTGGAGTCATTTGTCTTTATCATTTAATGAATCACACACACACACACATATATATATATATACATGCAGACACACACAGAGGGTGTTCATAAACTCCTGCAACAATTTAAAAATTCATAATATATTAACTCATTTTATGGAAGTAAATAATGGAAATGAATCTTATAGTATGAAGAAAATTGAAAAACAAAGAAATCCAAAAGTGATGAATTTATTATAATAGAAAGTAAACCGTCACCAGGACTTTCAGATAGTGAAAAAAGTTTTGCTAGAACAACAATGGATGTTTTAATAAAAAAAAAAATTTAAAAAAATAAAAAAAATTATCTTATTAAAACAACCATCGTTGTTCTAGTAACACTTTTGTCACCATCTTAAAGTCCTGATTAAGGTTTACTAAAACCGAAACATTTTAATGTTGACTTTCCAGATTCATCACTTTTAGATTACTTTGTTTTTCTATTTTCTTGATTCATAATTGGTAGAATAATTTGGTAAAAACCAGATGAAATTTCAAGACTTGAAGTTTTATTCTTGATGGACATTTTGATTATCATAGTCTAATATGACTGCTATCATTATTGATACATTTTTAAGCAGCAGCAGGATTTTATAAAACATTATATATATATATATATATATATATATATATATATATATATATATATATATATATATTGTATCTTATATATATGTAGATTTTTGTATTTATATGTATGATTTTCAGAATTACTTTTGCCGAGTCGGTTGGGCTTTAGAATGCACTGACTGCACCTCTGCAGAGGGGTAAGACACCCCCTCCCCAACAAGTGTCCTTGATATGACACTAAACAATCTGATGGTGAGGTTCCAGTGATTCTGGAACTTTGGGGAATGTGGAGCACCCGTTCATTGCCATCACTCACAAGTCCACTCTGGCTCAGAGTGGTAGCACTTGATAGGGTCCTATCTATGGGTTAAATAGAACTAATCTGTGTACTGAATTGTTTGATATAGAACTGTTTTTGACATTGAAACTGTACTTATGTTAAACTGAATTGTTTGAATTAGAACTGTTTGAGTAAATACAATTGTTTGAATTAAAACTGTTTGACTAAACTGAATAGTTTGAAAGAGAAATGATTTTGACAAACTGTGTACTCATGTTAAACTGAATTGTTTGAAAAAGAACTGATTATTCATATAAAAATGGATTTGGCATTAAATAACCTACAAATGTTGATATGCCATAAAACCCAACCAACCAACCAATCAGAATTTCTTGCATATTAACATAAAATAATTTTCAATGTTTTTCATGATAAATATTTTCAAATAAACTTCTATACTAAATTATTTTTAGTGATTTCCTTATATAAACAATAAAGCTAATAAAGTTATTTAAAAAAAAAGCTCCTCATCAAAAGAGGAACATCTTATAAACAGCTACATGTATGTATGAACATTTGCAGTTTTGAACTATTTTATAAATTTATTGTATTGTATTATAATAATATTTTGAATATTTTCAACATAACAAGCATAACTTTTGATGCGTGTATGTATGAGTTTTCAATCAGAGAACAATGGATGGCTTGAAAGTTTGCTAAGATGACCTTTTCTTTCATATAAAGTAAATGTCATATACATGTAAGTGTTTTATATATATATATATACTTACATAGATAGATATAATACATTGGCATGTGTATAGATATATGTGTGTGTATGTATGTATATAAATAGATAAAACGCATTGATGCATATATACATTAGATACATATATAGAATACTTAGAATACAGTGACACATGAATGACCTAAATGCTTATGTGTGTCTTCGATTTATTAACTGAAAAAATATAAAACAAAATAAAGAACCCATGTCTTTATAAAGTTACAGTTTATTTTATCATCCTATTGGAATGAGTCATTGCAGATGAACTCACCAAGACAGGAAACTCATTTCCAGACAGCACCTTAGTTTATACTTTTAAGATAGATTAAGAATTAATCCATGATATTTGTGGTTTATGGTTTCTTTGTTTTTAGTAGTTTATCAACCTTCATGGGTTAATGCTGAAGCCATCTTTGTAGAAGAATAGCAGTGATACTGTTTAAACCATAGCTGGGTAGATTAAAGGGTTTATACTTTTCCCAAGGGTATTAGTCCAAAACAGAATGATCTTCTTACACTTGATAATGATTCAAAACAATTCACAAATAACAAAGGCAGTGAAAGTAACAATTGTCTTGAAGCTTCTGCTAAGATATTTTATTGATATTACAATATACAAAGATATTCTGGTCACAAGTGGTTAATAAAAAATTTTGATAAGCTCTATAATTGATTTTTAGATAATAATTTTGGCAATTTTCATCATTAAGGGTTCTCGGACTATTGTCTTCATCTTTATTGTTATTTCCACAACGTTTCAGCCATTATGTCCTCCGGCCTTCTTCAGGTGTTTCTCGAACTCGAGAATCTTCACAGAACTTCGAACTAGCTCTTTTATTGAATCCACAGATGTTGCCTGTTCTGATTCTGTTAGCCATAACCGGGTACAAGTGTTAAGTATTCCTGTATTGTTACTCGCTTGCAGTCAGGACTGAACCTGTAACCTCCAGATGATTGTCTCCTTAGAAGCTTAGGGAACCAATGCCTATAACCGTTACATCATGTGTCCTGATGGACAATTCAGAGTGAATTTTTGGGAGTTATAAACTTAATGTACTTACCTGACTAGAATTACTACTATTATGTATGATTTTTTACTGGTGCTCATATTCAGTTTTTTTTTTTTTTTTTGTGTGGAAATAACTATAAAGATGAAGACAATCGTCCAAAAACCCTTAATGATGAAAATCATGAAGCTTTGTCCCAGAAATTTAGTCAACTAATTTTGGCAACTGTTTTAAAAACATTGAACAAAGTGGACCTAAACAATTCCATTACATCTTAACCGTTCTTCTCTTATTCTGAAACTTTTTATCTATAGAAAGCAACTGGCCTTGCTGAGGGCGGCTTTGAGAATTAACATGGCAATGCTCAGGATTAAATCTACATAAGGATCATCAATAACAGCTTCTTTTCTTGAACATCTGCACTGTGGATCAAATTCTCTCATAAATCTCTCCCTCACCTCAGCTACAACCTTAGACTTTTTAAGTCTAAGCTAAATAAATGTCTTACTATATCTTACTTTGAATTCTCTGCTTTGTTGCTCCTTTTTTATAGACTTGTTACATTCTTACTCTTCATTTATGATTTTATAAACCTTTGCTAACAGTAACCAACTGGACTTGCTTTGTTGGTCATTTAATGCCAAATCCTGTTCTACATATATATTGGTTGGTTGGTTAGGTTTTATGGCATATCTTCCTTTCTAGGTTATTTAATGCCAAATCCATTTTTATGCAAATAGTCAGTTCTATTTCAAACAATTCAGTTTAGCATGAGTACACAGTTTAATTATCAAAAACATTTCTATTTCAAGCTATTCAGTTTAGTCAAACAGAGCTAATTCAGTTTAGTATAAGTATAGATTTTCTTTACACACACTTAAATGTCAAAACAGTTCTAAACAATTCAGTTTAGTGTAAGTAGAGTTTCAATATCAAAAACAGTTCTATTTCAAACAATTCAGTTTAGCATAAACATGCAGTTTAAAAATAAGTACAGTTTAATTGTCAAAAACATTTCTATTTCAAGCTATTCAGTATAGTCAAACAGTCTAATTCAAACAATTTATTTTAGCATAAGTATTCAGTTAGTTCAATTTAACCCGTAGATAGGGCCCTATCAGGTGCTACCATTCCAGGCCAGAGTGGACCTGGGAACAATGGCAGTGAAGGGGTTCTCTACATAACCCAAAGCTCCAGCATCACTGGAACCTCACCACCAGATTGTTTAGTGTCATATCCAGGACACTCATTGGGGGCCCCTTTACCCCTCTGCAGAGGTGCAATTGATGTATTCTACAGCTCCAGCCGACTGGGCAAATGTATATATAAAATATATGATTTGTAAACACATTTTGAAGATACACACAGTTAAATGACCAAACAGTTCTATTTCTAACAATTCAATTTAGCATATGTCATTTGTTTTTGCCCATAGTTTAAATGTCAAACAGTTCTATTTGACCCATAGATAAGACCCTATCAGGTGCTACCACTCTGGCTCAGAGTGGATCAGGGAGTGATGGCAATGTAGGGGTACTCCTCATTCTCCAACTCCAGCATTACTGGAACCTGGAACCTTACCATCAGATTGTTTAGTATCATATCCAGGACGCTCATTGAGGAGGGATCTAATCCCTCTGCAGAGATACACTCGGTACATTCTACAGCTTCAGCTAACTGGGCTAAAAGTAACTTTAAGTAAAAAATAGATAAAAATAACAGAAACATTAAAACACTAATCAATTAAAACAGCTTTTAGGCATTTCAACATCTTGTACTGACATACAAAAAAATGACAATGATTTTGTGTAGGTTCTTATGTCATATACTCTAATCCCCAAAGAAGATTGAGATTTGACCTAAATGAATACTTCAAATGTTTGCATACAACAGTCGGGTGCTATAGAGAAAAAGATGTGAAAATGAATTTTCAAATGATTTATTAAAATTGGATACCAAAATGTTTGTTAAAATATGAATGTTTAATTCATTTAAATTCATTTATTAAAATCTAACTATAATTAACTGCAAATAAATTAGGAGAAGTACTCATTAAATAACATTTAATGTTTATTTCCCTTGAGAAATTTGTGATCAGAGTAAAGATGAATATGCACAATTATTAATAAATTGGAAATTAGACTGGAAATTGATGCATTCTCTAAATTAGGGCATTTTAACCCTTATTACACTAAGAATAACCAGCTCATTGGCCAAGTGGGTAGAGTGTTTGCCAAGGGTCCAGGTCACCTGGGTTCAATCCCAGGTCGCGTCATATTAAGGTACATATCAAGGGTAAAATGGAACAATCCAGGGAAAGGAGTAGCACCTTCCCCTACACCTCGGTGTAGTAGCTATTGAAAAAGGTGCCTTCTGGTCGCCCTCGACTATGGTCGCCAAATCATACCATTTTTACGGTTATAGTCATAAATAAAAACAGATATTTATAATGAATATTGGAACACAGTTTTTAATTTTGATAAAATTTGTCATTTAAATTCTTTTTTAACCTTTATGCAGGTAGAGCAACAATTCTATTGCCAACTGTATATAGACTGAATGTTATTGGGGGATGGGCTCTAATAGCTGAATTTAAGGCATTTTCCTATTGGCTGTATACATTGGCTATATATTGGCTGCTCATTAGCCAATTCAATATTGATATAGAGAAATATTGCTCTAGCAAAGACACAGTGGATAAGGTGTTTGGTTGGAAAGTGCTTCTCAGTTATATCATCTGCATGTTGCAGGTTCAATTCCAACCACAGGTAAGACTAACAAGGTAATGCTTACTATAGCTTTACACTTGTACGCAATCATGGTTAACAGGATTCTGCCTGATCTTGGGCCATCATCAGGGGTGAGTATATTGCAAAAGTGATGTAACTTTTGCACATACAATATTACTTTGTAATAAAGAATAAACACTCATTCTTACAGAATAGTAATGTACATGCAAAAGTTACATCACTTTTGCAATATTCACACCCCTGATGATGGTCCAAGATCAGGCAGAAAGAACTAGGAAACCAATTAATTATGGAAGGTTTATTAACCGATTCCTGCCAGATATCATAAAATCGATACAGCCACTTGAAAGGATAAACACAAAAATATATAGACAAAAAATGTCTATAATGCTTCATCAAATATATATATATATATATATATATAACACAATGTAACTAATATATGTTGGGGAGTCCCCATGGTGTAGTGGTTAACATGCTGGACTGTAACATCATTATAAGTGAGTTCAAACTCCAGTCATGCAATTATGTTCTTTCAAACTAATACCCTTGGGAAAGATATGAACTTCCCTATCCCTCCCAGCTGTTTCATTTTACAAAGATGCCTTTGGTATTAAGTACCTCACAAACTGCCATTAAGCAAAGAAACCAAACCTTATATATAAGTCAATTATTAATATTAGAATGTTGTAAAAATTTCCATTAGTTTTTGCTCATTATTTTGTATATTCCAAGAAAAGTTTAGAAAACTACTTTCATTCTTTTTTGTTTCTCTTGGAGTTACTAACTAATCCATTCTATCACCTACTTCTTTTTGTAGAGATTGTATGAATCTACCAAACTCCTTTGCCATAGGCAGGATGTGACAAAAGGTCAATTTTGAAAAGGAGTACATTTAGCTTGAATTCCAAGTTTTCCATTTGTAGCCTAGTTGTCATACAAAAGCTAAAGAGCCCATTTTGGCCAACTATTTTAACCATTGCTGGTATTGGAAAATAGATGGATTCATGCCACTCTCAAGGGCATAAGCAAAATATGGAGGTGCCCGTGGTGTAATGGTTATCATCGTAGGAAATAGACATGGACGAGACTGATTGCATTTCACATAGCACTTGGGAAAGGTATGAATCCAATTATTCTCCCCCAGCTATGGGTAAATAGTAGGGCAGACTAGGTTCTTCAGCCTTGGTGAGATAACTAGTCTAGGAGAAGGAAAACTCTAAATTCAAACCTGTTAAACTCCGCTTAAAAAATTGACCTTGTGTCATATCCTGCCCGAACGGAGAAGTTGGTAAATATGATAAGCAAAATGTGAAATGCAATCAGCTTTGTTCAGGATTTGAACTTGGCTTACCAATTCCATTTCCTACAATGATAACTGTTGCACCATACTTGCCTTCTGCAGAAACACCTGAGGGGAGGTAAAGAGGGGATCAGCCAAACCCTGATAAGAACAACAGTAATTAAAAAATAAGATCAATAATCAAAAGAACTCTTTGAATTATAAATATTGATATTCACATATTTGTTTCTTCCAACCTAAAAAAATATCTTTTTTATAGAACTTGGTTGATAGAATATAAAGACAAATGACTTATCTTGAAACCTGGTGTGGTTGTGTCGGTGCCACTCATGTAGTGTGTCTTGAGCATGAAAAACCTGACAAAGCTCATTCTTATCCAAGTCTGATTTGAATTCAGAGTTTTCCTTCTCCAAGATCAGTTGCTTACCAAGGTTAAAGAGACAAGTCTGCCCTATTATTTACCTATAGTTGGATTCATACCTTTCACAGGGGTATCAGTGCTATATGAAATGTAAACAGCTTTGTCCAGGATATGGACTTCAGTAGCTGTGTCCACTTCCTTTAGTGCCTCCTGTTAGAATATTTTACATATAAATCAATCATGAAATAGTATCTCTGCATTCTAGACAACCATTCCATTTTTAAGAATTAACATTCTAGTCACTCTCTGATTGGTTTTGTGCCAAAACCAGATAAGTTCTCATAAGAGAAGGCACTAGAGTATTATTACAGACAAGCTAGGCACTAGTGACCCATTTTCCAAATCAGTCCTTTCTCTTCCACAAGCAAAAGACTGTTGACGATCAGAGAATTATCATTATCAAGGTGGTCCATCAATATTACAATGACATCCCTATTTCCTTATCTTTTATACAGAAGAAAATGGGGAAACTCATGCAAGAGATTAAAATGCTGGAACAGTTGTGCAGACAAGTATTTACTTCTCAAATTGATTGTAGCAGCACTGGTATGCGTACTGCCAATCTGAGTAGTGTTGGTGTTGATTATCTTGATTAGCACAGTTGAATTCTAATAATACAAAACGTCCAAGACAACAGTTGAATAAGTTTTAGTATCTTGCTAGACACCAATCAATAGTTGGAGTCTGCTTTTCCATAGAAATACAATGATTTTGAATTAAGAGTTGTCACTCTCCTAGATTTGGTTTGGTTTGGGTTTTATGGCATATCAACCAATGTAGGTTATTTAGTGCTAAATCCTCTTTATACATATATATTGAATATATATGATTTGGTTTGGTTGGGTTTTATTATATATGAACCATTGTAGGTTATTTAATACCAAATCCTTTTTATACATATATATTAAATATATATGATTTGGTTGGGTTGGATTTTATTACTTATCAACCATTGTAGGTTATCTAATGCCAAATCCTTTTTATCTATATATATTAAATATATGATTTCTAAACACATTTTGAAGATGACATTTTTAAACCCACTTGAGCTCATTCTTTCTTACACAGTTAAACTTATTTCAATCCAATATAAACAAGTCTATTTACTATTAATCATTTGTTTGCATATAGTTGAAGTCTTGCTATTTAATGCTAACAATTCAATTAAACATCTGTAATTTATTTACACACTGTTAAATGATTAAATAGTTCTATTTCAAACCATTCAGTTTAGCATGTTGATAAGGTTAAATGGTTCCAAGTATTTCTATGCATCACTAACAGTTCAATTAAACATCAGTCATTTTTTTTCACACAGTTAAATGATCAAACAGTCCTATTTTAAGCAATTCAGTTTAGCATAAGTCATTTGCTTGCACTCAGTTTAAATGTCAAAGTACACAGTTTAAAAGTCAATCAGTTGTATTTGACCCATAGAGAGGTATCAGAGTGGATCTGAGAGTGATGGCAATTAAAGGGTACTCTGCATTACCCAAATCTCCAGAATTACTGGAGCCTCATCATCAGATTGTTTAGTCTCATATCCAAGACACTTGTTGAGGAAGTCTTGCCTCTCAACAGAGATGCAGTCTGTGTATTCTATATCCCCAGCCGACTGGGCCATCACTCTCTAGACTTCATAATAAGGCTAGAGAGCCCAGCCTAGTACAGCCTACTCATTGATACTGACAATGACATCCTTATTCCCTTTGTAAAAAGAAAATAGTGAAATCTGCATTAAAGATTAAAATGCTGGAAGGATTATTACCAATACTATCATCAGCATTATCTTGAACAGTCAAGATCTAACAATTTACATATTATAAAATATTTATATTACGAGGCATAGACTATCAATGTTGGAAACATAGTAGTTTATAAAAAAGTAAAGTTGGCGAAAATAGTCGAGGGCGACCAGAAAGCTCTCTTTTCGATAGCTACTACATCAAGGTATAGAGTGGAGGGCTACTCCTTTTCCTGGATTGCTCCACTTTACCCTTGATCCATACCTTATAATGCTGATTATTAAACAAGAAGGCATCAAGTACCATTTTTGAGTCTTTGGTATGACTCAACCTGGGATTGAACCCAGATCTCCCAGGCCATAGGCCAACAATCTAACCATTATGCCAATGTCCAGTTAAAAGATAACCAAAATGTCTTTTCATTTCTACACTAAATAACTTCATTTCCTTTCTTTTTTTAAAACTTAAAAAAAAAAATCTGTTAAATACACATTTTCTATTTCCTAGAAAAAATAAAATAAAATGAAATAAAAAATAAATTTATTTAAAATGATAAAGGATTTATTGCTTTTAGTATCTAAGTGTTGGCCATTGGTCTAATGAGTAGAGTGTTTGCCAATGATCCAGGAGACCAGGCTTCAATCCCAAGTTGAGTCATACCAAAGACTCAAAAATGCTACTTGATGCTGCCTTGCTTAACACCCAGCACTATAAGATAAGGGTAAAGTGGAACAATCCAAGGAATGGAGGAGTGCCCTCCCCTACACCTCAGTGTAGTAGCTATGGAAAAGGGAGCCTTCGGGTCACACCCAACTAAGGTCACCAACTTTACTTTTTTATTTGTGCAGTAAAAACAAAAAAAAAACAAAAAAAAACATAGGAAAGGAATATCAAAACTGTTTAAAGAAATAAATTATTGGAAGGAAGAAGACAAGGAAAAGTAAAAATAATCGAGTTATCTAGTGTCTTCAACTGGTTTGAATTGCATTCTTTGTTTTAATGGGATATCAACCTCTCTGGGTTATTTAATGCCAAAGATATTCTTGTAGGACAGCAGTGATACTATTTAACCAAAAGTTGGGAGGGATAAGGGGTTTCATACTTTTTTCTAGAGTATTAGTCTGAAAATAAAATTAATAGCGTGACTGTAGTTTGAACTTGTTGACTACAATATTACAGTCTAACATGTTAGCCACTACCTTATGGGGACTCCCTTCCGCATCTGCAAAAGAATAATAAAATGCCCACAAAACATCAGTTAACCTTTTGCAGGCAGAGCAATGTTTTTGCTGCCAATGATACACAGGCAGAGTGTCTTTTTTACCGTTAGTAGTAGTTCAATATAAGGTATTTTCCTGTTGGCTTGTCATTGACCATTTCAATATTAATGAATAGAAACATTGCTAGGTTAGGTTAGGTTATTTGGTTTGATGGCATACTAATGCTTGAAGGTTATTTAATGTAAAATCTTGTTTATACGTATACACACAGACATATATATATATATATATATATATATATATATATATATATATATATATATAAAAGAGGTTTATAGTTCTTATCAGCACACTTAGTGAGTTAATAGAGGACCAAATGTTGCAGTATTGTTAAATAGTGCTCAATATCAACGATAGGGCATTTACATATAGAAATATATATATATATATATATATATATATATATATATATATATATATATTATATATGTGTGTGTGTGTGTGTGTGTGTATGTGTGTGTGTGCGCATGTGTGTGAGGCAATTTGTAAGTGAATAGTTTGTATGTAACTTTATTTTTAAATGAATTAGAGCTTATTTATTTGCACACAGTAAAATGTTTCCAAGTATAATAAATGATTGAATAGTTCTATTTGACCCATAGATAGGTCCCTGACAGGTACAACCACTCTGGGTCAGAGTGGACCAGAAAATAATGGGAATTAAGACATACTCTACATTGCCCAAAGCTCCTGGATTGGAACCTCACCATCACAAGGTTTAGTGTCATAATCAGGAGGAAAAACATTGCAAGGAGTCCCCACTGTTGTGTAGGATTGTGTAACAGTTGTTTTGCAAAACATCATAATTAAAAGTGAGTGTTTTATTGTTTTCATGCTATTTTACTATGAAACACAATTGCAGATCAAATTCTCATTTTGTTTTTTTTATATATGATTATTTGACTTGTTTGAACACACCCTCTATTTTGCAAATTTTCTGAAAATAATTTGCCCATTCTACAAAAGATTTTAAAAAATTATATGCCTGCAAAAGGGTTAAGGTAGAAATTTATAATATTTTGTTTTTGCTTTTTTACACAATTTACACCAATATCTAAATCAATAATACTGTCTTTATATTGAACCAGAAACTTCTGGAATTGTTATTCTCTACATCATTTTCATTAAAAATAAAACAAAACAAAACAAAACCCTACAATTTAACCTCTCAATATCTTGAACCATACACCAAGATGATTTTTTATACAATTTTTTTTTATAGCAAAGAATAATAATAAAAAGAAAAAAGCCAAACTTTCAGCCTTATAAATTTACTGAAAGGAAAGGATTATTTTATTTCTTGAAAAAAAATATTACTGGAAATTGTTTTTTTTTTTTTCTTCCTCTCATTTTTTAACACATTTTATGACACACCTATGCCACAGCTGCTTCTATATTGCTACAAGTTTTGGTTGCTATGTTCCATATTTAGATCAACTTCAACACTCTATGGTTTTAGAGTTCAAATGTTCAAAAAATATCTCTAAATTCCTTCTAAGTGATTTCTTTTAAATGGGTAAAAATGTGTACAGGTGACACAGCATCTGTGTTTTTGTGATTTTTTTTTTTACTTTATAAATTAAGCAAATTATTGTCAATATCAGATCTTATTATTTCCTTGAAACTCTTTAAACCCATTTCATGAAATCCAAGGCCTTTGTGATTTTCTGAAAAAGTTCTTTCATTTTTTTTTCAGAGAAGATTTTGGATAGAATGTTAAAATCCTAGTAAAAAAAAGCCTGGTCTACAGAAGAATCCTTATTTATAAAATGTAATCTAAGCAGAAGGAAAGATTTATTGAGAAATACAAAAATATTTTCCCATGTTTTTGTATTTTTTAAACATCCATTATTGATTTAACATCACTAATATCATCCCTCACAGTCCTGATGATGTTTCATTAGAATTGAAACGCTATAATGTCGATGTTGTGGTGATATACCCATGACATCACTGCATGAACCCTCCCCAACACTATAAATAGTGACTGACTCAATAAACGAGTCAAGCAAGTCTAGTCAGTTACCAGTAACCGTTACTGTCTGTATTTCTGTAAATATATACTGCTGTAAACCTTACATCTCTTTGTGTTATTTGTATCTGGCCCTTCAAGGGCACAACAGTCAATTTTGTTTCTCAATAAATCTCTCCCTCTACTTGGATTACCTTGTTATCAATTTTTTCTCTATATCTATAAAATGTAAAACACTTCAATTAATAACCAGAATATTCCATTACTAAGAGATGTGGGAATTAAGAAATCCTTTGTTATTATCCCATCAAATTAAAGATATCTATGAATTTGCATCTTCCACCTTAAAAAGATATTTATTTTTACTTTCTTTTTACTATTACAATGCAAATTATAAAATATAAAGCAATAAAATGTTTTTGATATAATACAAGCGTAATACAACAGCAAAATTTAAATAATGCAGTCTTTTTTAAGGTACGGTGAAACTATTAAAGTAATCCTCGAACAAAAGATGGTTACATCTATTACCATATAAATATTGTAACATACAATTTATTTCATGAATTGAATTAGCATGACCAGAAAATCCAGCGGACACCTACACATGACATACGGAAACACTGGACAATTGTTTTGACCTTATTAGGTCTCATCAGCAGTGTATATCATGATCTCTACCACTGGAGATCAAATTAGAGACCACAGATTGCAGAACCAAAATTCTACAAATTTAACCCTCTTATTCTTTATGAAACACACACAAATGTGTGCACAAACATATATATATATATAAATATATATATATATATACATATAATGAAAACAGGACAAGAGATTCTTTCTAGTAATCTTTGCTCAGTGTCTGAAGGCTCTTAAGGAAATGGTCCAATGTTTCGCCTGATTCTTGTCAGCGAGTTGCAAGTAGGTGTCTAGAAAATATCTCATTTTTGGGCTGTATGTATGTAGCGTTCAGTACATTGATTGCTTTTTCATAGGTAACACTATCCGAGATAATTTCGTTGACTGTGTGAGACAAGTAGTTGTTTAGGAGTGCATGCTTATTGATGGGACGTACCGGTCTTTCTGAATGTAGAACCTCGATGAAATTTGTAAATGTCTCCCACCAATGTTTCCAGCGCTTATTGGCTGAATCGCTTTCTGGATCTGTGGTAAATCGCTCCGGTTGCATAAATTGTTCCATTCTTAATTGAATGAATTGTAATGAAAACAGGACAAGAGATTCTGTCTAGTAATCTTTTATTCAATTAAGAATCTTACAACTCGTCTACTTGACAAGCGGAAATGTACAGCTTTTATAGCTTGGATTATCAAAGAAGAGATAATTCATATTCACAACAATATCTATCTATCTATCTATCTATATATATATATCTATATATCTATATATATATATATATATCCCAAATCTTTTATAAACTGCTAAATCTAAAGCCCTCAAAATCCACAATAAGAATCAACCTCGAACTAATGCCCACTCACAATCTTATAAAACTAGTTCTCCCTATAGATTCATAACTTTGCCAAACAATTCTTCCTATCACAGCATAATAAACAACTTGAATAAACTCAATATCAAAACAACCTCGTTATCCTCTAAAATGATCCACAAATTAGTACACTCTACCCCTCAACACAACATATTTTCAGACCCCAGTGTTTATTGTATCCCTTGTAAGAATTGTAAACTAAAATATATTGGTGAAACATTTCAGAACCTTCAAGTTCATTTGAAAGAACACAAAAGAGACATAAGAATTGGTAACTTAAACAATGCACTATTTCAACATATTTCTCAATCTAATCACAACTTTGATTTCAATTCTGCAAAGATCCTCATTTACATTCATAATAAAAGACTAAGACGAATTTTCAAAGCCACTGCTATATCACTCGATAATTCCCTAAATACTCGTACTGGCTTTTATAATATTTCTCCTTAGCAAATCCATTATAAACAGCTACAATATATTCCATCTTTAATTAATATATTCCACATATATCATAATTTTATGCTTTCTCTTTTTCTTTTTGTTTTTCTTTCTTCTTTTGATTCAAAATCTTTCTCGATAAACAAACAGAACATAAATTCTACACAATGTTTCTAATAAGTAAAATGACATAATTTAAAACAACAAATACTGATTCACTAATTAAACAGCCAACTTTTTAGCATTATAAAAATTTTCCCAAGGTTTTCGTATTTTGCATTTTTTAAACATCCATCACTAATAACACTCATAGTCTTGATGATGGTTCATTAGAACCGAAACACTATAGTGTCGACTTTGCTTCTCAATAAATCCCTCCTTCTACTTGGATTACCTTGTTATTAATTTTTCTTTATATATATATATATATATATATATTTATTAGGGTGTTCAGAAAGTAGTTCTAACTCATACTAGTGAAATACATGACAATCAATGAAGGCAGAACCCAGGTTAAATGGTACAAAACTGTGTTTAGAATTATTCAAAGACACACTTTGCAATACAAACCCAAGAAAAGATAAATTGTTAGGATTGGCACTTCTTACACATCCTCTAAACTCACCAGATTTAGCACCAACAGATTTTCATCTGTTTAGATCACTAGAACCTTTCATAAGTAGAAGAACATCCAGGAACAAAGAAATCAAAAATGATCATTTAAACTTTGAGAGGTTGAAAAAAATAAGATTTCTTAAAAAATAGAATTAAAAAAATGTGCCTTCTTGTTAGGTTCCATTCACTGAAAATAAAAGTGTTTATATTTTGATGATAATATTTTTAAAAATCTAACCTATATTTGTTTTTATTTCATCTGTGGTAAAACATAATTACCAGTCGAGCACATTAATATATATATATAAGTTGGCCAACCATAGAC